>VZTH01014093.1:196037-266424 GCA_013397815.1 Aleadryas rufinucha
GACGTCATGGCGCGGGGAGGGGTGTGACGTCATGGCGCGGGGAGGGGGTCGGGGCGCGGATGGTCCGCGCTCTCAGCGCTGTTATCGCCCCTATCACTCTTATCGCCCCCATCGCCCCCGCGGCTGGAGCACCCGGGACCGGGGCGGGGCGGTCCCGCCGCGCAGGTGGGCGGGCGGGCGGCGGTGCCGTTGAGCACCCGCGTTTGCACGAACCGGGCTGTGGCAATAAAGAACCTCTGTGCGAACCGGGCTTGTGTGGCTTCGTCCAGTGCTTTGTTTTTTATTCACTATATCCCAACAGGATGTAAGTATTTTCTGCAGCACGATTTGAACCGTCTTTGTTACTGGGAAAACTGCTCTTTTTCCCTAAAAGCAGTGAAATCACGTTTTGGGAGTGCGCCTTCAGCCGCTCTTGCAGTTGTGCGAGTAACCGGTGGCTGCAGTTTCTCGCAATAGCCACGTAAAAACAATGTCCGAGACATCGGGTGAATTTTAAAACACCTGAGTGCTTATCTGATACATTGTTCCACGGTTTTTAACACGTTGCACAGAATCCTATATACGAAAGGAAGGCGGAAGTTGCACGTGTGTGCTTTTCCAAGTTTTGGAAAACTTGGATGGTTTGTGGAAGAAAGCGAAGCTCTCCTGAAGGAATTAGTCAGGAACCCTTGCAGTTTACGAAAAGTATTTATTTCTGTCAAAGTACTTTAGCACACAGGCGACTTCTTAAAACTCATTAACAGAAGTAAATTATGGAGTTGTTCCCCACATAGAGAAAAAAACTGCCTGAGCAGAATTATCTGATGAGGTGGTTTAAAGGTTGGCTTTAAAATGCAGAGCTGACAACACTTTACCTTGTTCCTGTCTCCAGACAAATTTAAAAGGAAAAAATCAAGAAAAACAGTGAAAATAATTACATCTAATTAATTATGTCTAATAATTACATCACTGCACAGTGCTGTCTTATAGGGTGAGAGACATTCCTGTGGGTCTGCGCTCTGTCCCATACAAACCTTAAAAAATATTTAAGCCACCATCTGCTCTTTGGACTGCAAGCAAAAGGCTGATATATTTAAACTGTTTTCTAAATTTCACACAGCTAAACGTGGGCACCTGTTTTTTCCTTTTGCATGCCCGCAAGGCTGAGTCCCACACAGGTCACTCAGTAAGAATTTCTGGAATATGGGTGAGTGTTCACTTATGCTTCGAGCTGGAATTGTCTGCAAAGCCATCATGAGAAGTTAACATAAAAAACAATACAAAAGTGCACAAGGAAGAAAAGTGCTGGTGATGGATCCCTTCCTGAGCTGGGGCAAATGTCTTGGCTGCTCCAGCAGCATCACCTGATGGAGGTCTTGCCTTCCTCTGGACGCCGAGTGCTTGATGTTGCACCTTGCCCACGTGTGACAGCTTAAACTCAAAACAAGGAATTCCAGGCATGGTATATGGGGGCCTTTGTGCCAAAATGTTGTCATAGAGCAAACCCTTTAAGAGATTCAGAGGACATTTGGGTTGGCTTTGGGAATAGGTAGCAGATAAACGTGGCTTTCTGCTAAAGGACAAGATCCTGGGGCACAGGTTGGGGGTTAGTTGAGGTCCTGGAAAGGAAGTTTCTTGGAAGATACCAAACAAAAATGGGCTTTTGCTGGAGAGAGGTGGTTCACTCCCTGGCTTCCAGGGAATGCCAGGAGGCATCTGGCCTACTTGAGGGGTCCTGCTACCTTCCAGGAAGGAGGGTAGTGGCTGCTTTCTTATCTGATGGACTGAGCTTCCTATTTTTTGGTTTGTTTGGGTTTTTTTTTTCATCCTAGAGCAAAGAATGCGCTTGTTAGAGCAGCCATAGCATTCATTAGGCTCATAAGAAGCAAGGTGGATCTATCAAACCTGTCAGATGTCCGCGCTCAGTACAGGGAGAGAGTGAACACGGGTCCTGCCTCCCATTTGAGTTGCATGAGAAGAATCTGTCTGAACTGGGCTTTGTGTGGAGATCTGGATCATAAAAAGTTGCATAGTGAGCCAGCAAATGGAGCAAGGATACCACTGCATCAGCAATTACTGGAACAATTGAGAACTGTGCTGTAACTCTGTTTCAGATTGAATGGGCTCAGGAAAGCATGAGCATTAGTCTGCCAGCAGCCAGGACCCAGTAGCATGATAATCCAAGAAAAGCATTTACAGGTATGTTTGTGATCAGAAATTCCAGCCACAAGTTCAAAAGTAGTCATTCCCTTTCACGAGCAAGCATTCTTTATTTTCACCCATGTATCCAGTATGGATCCTTATAGATTCTGGGATTAATTTAATAATTCTGAAATACCTACATCCAACATCTCATCAAAAAGTATGTAACCATAATGTTTGACATACGAGCACAAGAAACTTTGCACTTGAGACCTGGAATGATTTACTGGCAAGGTAGTGATCTGAAAACGGATCAGGGCATCAGTCATTTCAGAGCTGGGAGAGGGACTTCTTGGTTGGGAAAGAGCAAGGAAAGGACACTGACTGTTCACACAAGGAAATGCCCTACAGCCCCTGGTAGCCTTCCCCAAAGCACAGCATGTGTTTGAGCTGCCTGTCTGTCAGATTCTGGACAGCCAGGTTAAGGTTTTGTATTTTTAGGTTAACCACTATTTAATTCAAAAAATCCTAAGGAGTAGCTGAGTGTGGGGTTGGGCACTAGCAAACTTATTTCTTAAAATTTTTATGGGGTTTTCAAGTTTTATTCACCTGTAGTCTTCTAAGGGTTTACAGATACGGTCTGCACAGCATGAACCACAGGGCAGGTAAGTTGTTCAAAAGTTGGTTTTGGAAGAATAGTTCAATAGTTATCAGTTACATCCAAAGAGCCTTTACAAAGTTTTCATTTAAAAGTTTGATGTAAAAGGTATGTGATGATGATGAACGAGAAATTTTAGTGGTTTGACAGTGTTCTGTTATCCCACAGATGTAGGAAGCACCAAATCCTGTGCCTCATATTCCTATTATAACAGGGTCCTGCATGCTTTGATCTGTAACCCAGGTATTACTTCCCTCCCTCTTACAAAGTTTGAGGATGACACTGACACCGAAGATGAGTATGAGCTGTTAGTACTTTGTAAGAGAGAATATTGCAGGCCTACCAGGTTTCTGACAAACTGCCATATTGTTTAGGTGTGCAAGTTCTGTGAGCTGAAAATAGTTCATACTTTGGGCAGTAGAAATGTGTTCTGGTTGAAGTGAAAAGAGAGTGTTTTAATCACAACAGGCACAGACATTTTCAGTCCTTGTAAAAACTGTCAGTGAAAAGAACCCTAAAAAGCCATCAGCTGACCTGGAATAGGTCTGGATGACTTTTTGCAGAAGTCTATAATTAAATCAGCTCGGAATCTACTGTGTGGCAGGGCAGGCTGCAGCTGCAGAGCTCAGGTGTAGCACACAAGTTGTGCCACACTGTAATTAAGGAGGCCAGGTTTCCCACGAATGCTTGTCTTAACAGGTGACTGATGTTTGTCTGGGAAGATAAATCTCCAGCTGCATTTTTTTTCCTCCAGTGGAGTTGTTTTTAAGTTCTTCACAGTGTCAGTTCTCCATTGCTCAATGAGAAGGGGACTCTCACTGCCACCTTTCCTCACTGAAGCCGCCACCAGGTCTCTTTTCTGCAGCCACTTCTCTTCAAAAAGCAGTTGGAGCTTATCTCAGGGATCTGTACCTTGCCCCCATCTAATTCTGTTGGAACTGACCGCCAGGTACAAAAGTTCCTGGGAAAGCTCCGTGAATGTGTGAACATGGCAGAATGTCATTTCCTTGGGCAGCAGGCTGAGCGCTGCCTCTGGAATGAGGAATTTGCTTTCACTGCCCTTGAGACGTGGTGACCACATCCCCTTCCTCTGACACTCAGCTCACGCTGACCCAGGACCAGTAACCAGACCCAGGTCTTGGTCAAGGGAAAAAGTCACTTTCCTCATCTGTAATTAGACCGTACTCATAATTAAACAGAAATTAAGGTAACACTGCTGAAGATGGGCGCTAAACTAAACCAAAGCTGACCCAGTCTGACACTGTCAGAAGTATCACAAGTCATCTTCCAAAAATCAACTTCCAAAGGTGAAACAGTCCCAGGTAAGAATAGCTGACAACATCAAAACAGAGAGGAATACTTTAAAATTACACAAACCCTTATTTAATGGAGTTTCTTTAGCTATTCCTTGCCATTCTGCTGATTTTCCCCTTCCTTGTGTACCATGTAGCTGTGTCTTGATTGCATTACTGGAGGTGTTTATTTCTTTTCTCCGCAACTGCAGCTTTTCCTCATTGATGAGTATGGATTAAATTATAAGAACTGTGGAGGAAATCTCTCCAGGATGCTTTTATTGAAACTTTTTAAAATTAAAAATGTCTTAGAGGGGTTAAAACCAGGTAATAAAACCAACTCAAAATTCTGGTTATCTTTTCATCATTTGCAAGCATATGCTACAGTCATGTACCTATATAGAGAAAAATAATTAAAAATCACATTATAAAGACCATATCGAAATGCTAAGTACTAGCACAAACAAATGAAAAATAATTAACTTTTTTTTCCTTTAATCTCTTTCTTCCCTTTTTTTTTGCATTTCTCACTCTCCTATCTTTTGTACAAGATTATTAAGCTCTTTTGACTAGACGGGTGTCACCCTAATAGAAACTCCAGAAGGGCCCCACAAAGCACAGCAAATGCCCAGAAGAGCTTTGGTGTAGATTAATGGCAGGGAATACTTCATCGAGAGGACATCCTCATCTACACCATCCCTGCTGGACAATGAACTTGGAACTGGCAGTTGCAGCTCTGGAAAGATCCCTCAGACTCAGCCAGGCAGTTTTCTGAAACCACTGCTGCAGGGTGCAGTGACAGTCAAAAAAAAAGCCAAGGCAGTATTGGGTGTGTCAGGAGAGGCTTGAAAACAAGAGAAGATGTCATTTTGCCTCCACATAAAACTCTGGTGCACCCACAGCTGGAGAGCTGGGACGTTTTAGGCCTTCCCATCTCCAGGAGGATGGCAAAGGAGTTTCCAAAGGAACAGAGAGAGAATGGCAACAAAAACGACCCAGGGATGAGCCAGCTGCCTTGCAAGGAGAGGGCAAAAGGCTGGGACTTGTCAATTTGCAGAGAAAACACCTGAGGTAGGGTATACTTGAGGTCTACAAAAGCATGAAGGTGAAAACAGAATTGTTGTTCCAGCCCTGCACTACTGAAACTGAGGGATGCTCCATAAAGCAAGTAGGAAGGTAGTTCAAGACAGATACATAAACCTACTTTCAAAAAAAAAAAATTATATACACACACTGGATAACAAACTTTTTGAGAACTTGCTGCCACACGAGGTTGTGGACACCAATAATATCAGCAGGTTCAGAAAGGAATTAAAGCATTTCATGCCTGGTAGGTGCTGGGGAAGTGGAAGGGTTGCAGGTTGTGACTAGCCTTTCATGCACTTTCAAAGTTATCTCCTACTGCCACTGCTCTGTTTTCATTTTCAAAGGTGTAAATTCACTTTTCACTACAAATTACACAGTCAGCTTCTCCACATTCAGGTAAATCACAGGAGTCAGCACACCTGGAATTCAAATAATATCCTTACCCAGGAAGGCCATATTATTGATCTCAGTCTTCCCTCTCAGGTAAGGAGGGCTAGGTGAACCCATTAGGGCATTTATTATATTCTCAACCTCTTAGTTTTATTCTGTGTTTCATTTTTCATTCCAGACTTTGTCCTTTATTTTGTCCCCATTCTGCCACCAATTTATTTTCCAAACCCTATTTATGAGGTTTAAGATACCTAATTTTTCTTACTGCATTTCCCAGATCACTATTCTATTAATGTGCAGTAATGCAATCCAAAAGCTGACAAGGTTTACAGTTGAAGGCTTCTAAGACACAGCAATGGCTTTGCCACTTATCCTATAGCCTCAGGGTAAGCTAAGCTTACCACATTTTATAACTTCAGACGAGAATACTAATTCTGTAAATAACTATTTACTGAGTATTTAATCTTCCTCCTTGTCATCCAGCTTTTCTTCTTTTTCTCTTGGTTTTCTCAGCCTACTTTTTTTTTTTCAGATAGTTTGTACCTTCACAGAAGAATGAACACCCTCTGCCTGACTTTAGTCAGTCTGCCCACTTCCTTCTCCCTCTTATGCTTTCCCTTTCTCAAGTGTTATGCTGACACCACATGATTATTCACACCCAAACTTCAAGGCTTTTTATCCTTCAAGAGCAAAACCACCTGCAATGGAAAGAGTTGGTGTTGACTTCCTGATTCAGACTGGCCAAGTTACCATTGAGGAACTCCTTGTAAACCTTTTGCCTGCAGGAATCCAAACCATAGATGGTTTGCAACAGATCTTTGAAATTTAGCAGGAGAAAAACTCCTGGAGGGTGAAGGTGTAAGTTTTTCCATGTCCCATGAAATTCTGTTCAGGTCTGACAGTGGAAAAAACTGGGAGAAAGATGCCCATTTTTCCTATGGCTTATGTTGGCAGCGGGACTCAGCCATCCAAGGGGACCAGCCATGGGCATCCTCATCCCTGGCGGTGTCCACAGCACTCACCATGGTGCTGGCAGCCTGACACTCTGGCTGCAGCTGAAAAGCTGTTGTGAAAGTGAAGTTTGGAGACAGCAGAGACAGAAAAAGGCTGCCACCCTTTTTAACAGCTCTCTCTAAACCCAGTGCAGAGTGGCTCTCTGATCTCTCCCTTTATGGACTCTCCCTTATTTTGAAGAAATTCGAGCTGTACTCCCTCGATGATCACCTGTGCACTGCACGTGGTCCAAATCTCAGCAGAGACTTCTGTGAGTAGCTTGGGGCCTTTTCATTTGGGAGGAAAAAATGCTTCTGCAAAGGCAATTTTTTTTTCCTTGGGAAAAGGCACTTGTGTGCTAAGTGTGAGACTATTTTTGTGATTGCTGCCCTATTTGCTCTCACTATTGGAACTTCAGTGGAGAATATAACAGAAGGTGGGAAGAAGTGGGAGAAGGATCTTGATATAAGGGTAGGAGAGTGACACACAGGTGAGAAAATTGTTATTTATGTTGTAGTAAAGTGTGGTCCCCAGTGATGCTTTGCTCGGTGTTTTTACATCAGGCCAATATACTCAGCTTCAGGGTTTTTTGGCCATCAGTGCTCATCTGGAAGCAACACTTTGCCCCCAATTTTCTCTCAGCTCCAGGTGTACAGCAGCATCAAACGTATCTCTCTGCTCTTTCACCGATGTAAAATATGTTATCATAGAAACAGAGGAAAACCAAGGGTCGTGGAAATACATAAACACTTTCTAAAGAGCTGCAAATGCCTGTTCTAACCTCATCTTACACATGGTGACCCCTAATCAGAAGCTCTGTCTGATGCTGGTGATGTCCTTACCACAAGTAATACCAAAGAATCTAGCAGAACTAAATTCCGAGGAGTATATTTTTACTGTTAACTTAAGGAGGACAAAACTTTAGGAATAATTAATTTTTCTGTGAGGAAAATAGCCAGAAGTAACACGTTGCTGACAGTCCACCCAAACCTCTGTCCTGTGAGAGGCACAGGGACAGAGACACATCTCTGAGGCCAGCCCAGAGCAGAAATGCACACTGGTGTCCTTCCCATGCTGTCACCATTCGGATCCCTCAGATTCCCTTGCTGTTTGAATTCTCTGTGAGGATTTTCCAGTTCCATGGTGTCTATTTTGTGCTCCACACCCACAGGCTTCAGCTGTGCCTGTGCTCAGTCATTACAGATTTGGATAAAGGACACCTCTTAGACTGGAAGCTTGAGTTCAGACATAATAATTGATGTCGCTGTTGAGCGCTAGCCGAATGCAAGAACCAGACTGGATCGGGTGAGGCGGAATTCTGATTTTATTATTTAATTCTAAAACTTATATAGACTTTTAAAAGTTTCTCCGGATTGGGTCAATTCAAAACCTCCCCCTAGGCCCATAGGCCAGGTAGAACTGTCCATCTTTCCAGAGACAGTTTCAATAACATCCAAACCTTATCTTTATTTATAGAACACAGGGAGAAGAAGAGAAAAATTCCCATGGGAAAGAATCTGTGCTACCACAGATTGATTATTTCAAATAAGAGCTGAACAGGGACAAGTGTTTTCTCCTTTCAGAAGAAAGGAGATGCTGTCTAAAAATCTTCTAACTTCTAAGTACTTATTTACAGTAACTGATCAGTGGGTAAATCCTACCATGAATAGAAAAGCTGTGACTCATAGTACTACGAGGCTTGATGGTGGTTGTGTTGTCCTTCCCTTGGTGCCTTTGGTTGGAAGGATGAAGATAATCACAGAGCAGATGTGGCCCAGAGTAGCTGTACTTGTCCAGAAGCAAGTCACCTCAAGGATGTGAAGGGCATAAAGGCCAGGAATGGAATATGTTCAGGGAAAGGCACTTGGTTTGCCTCTGCTGTACAGATACAGCCAGTGCCCAGCTGGTTGGGTAAGCAAGGATTTTGACAAGCAGTGGTCAATTCTGTTTTCTCACCTTGGGAGTTTCTAACAAAGAATCACATACAAATAATCTCATTAACTTTAGGCCTCCATGGTCTCCATCTGAGCTGATTTTCTGGGCTTCCTTTACAGCCAGTCAACAGATAGAGACATTTCTGAGGCATAATCACTCTGGATATGCTGGGGAGGCAGCGAGGAGCTCCAGCAAGTTTCCTTTAAAAGAAATAGAGATATTTTTCCTTTGGTCTTTCAAAGGGGGATGCTTTAAACTCTTCTGTTAATATGGTAATGGATGCCCTAAAAGAAAAGGAGAAGATTACTAGCTTTTAAAAAAGTAATGAGAAGGGTATTTTTTTCCTTGTCTGGCTTTCACAGAAGCAAAAAAGATGTCTCCTCAATATTTCCGTGTTCTGGAACCAGCAGGCACCATGGAGTTTGATAGGGATCTGTCTGACTTGGAGTGTGAGCTCCTAACAAGAGCAGTGCAATTTGTAGCTCATATTTAACAACTGGTTCAAGCCAGAACCTCTTAAAGGCAAGGTTCTCAGCAACTTCCCTCTGCATCCTGAAATTAAACATTAACATAATAAGGAAGTTCAGTTCCTAACTTAATCTATCTTAATGAACAAGCACATGCTCAATTAGTCTCTGAGGTACTCTGCACTGATTCATGGAATTGGAAATATCTCCCAGAGTATCAATACCCTTGCTGTCAGATGGCAGCAAGGCTTTTAGCTCCACTTGTGCCGTGTCCTGAAACTAATTCATCTCAACCTGCTGTGGCTGTTGGCTGTCAGAATTGCTCAGGTGAAATGGCAGTGCTGGTACTTCTCCTCTGGAGAAAGTGTCACGTATTCCTCTGCATCTGTCCACCTGATGTGTCAAGTTTGTCTCTGGCCGCAGGATATTTCTTACAATATTATTGCTGTTTGCAGTTGTTGCTCTTCGTTAGAGGCATTCCCACAGTTGTTTCTTACAAAATGGTGACAGCTCCAGGTATCCCAGATTATGTTTCCCTTTTACCTTCCCCCCACCTCATCTTTTTTCCCACATATCTGCTGGTTGCTGTGACTTTGACATGAATTCCTAGTAAGCACTCAAGAGCAGGCACTCTTGTTTTCAGTTTTCTGTTGAATAAAATGTAAGCAAGTAACAAGTGATGTTACAATGGTACCACTCCATTATTTAACAGCACCAAGTACAGATCACAATTGGCATCCATTCCTGTGTATTCTTTATGTATTTTCTGCTAGCCTGTAGAGGCTAGAGATGATGGAGGTTATGGTTATGTGGCTAAAGTTATATTTCAGAACAGAATGGTTAAACAGGACCCTGATAAATGTCAGACATTCCCGTATCATGTATGCCAGGCCTAGCAGAAGGGTTCAAATTTGGGATGTCATCTTTCTAAGCTGTTATCTTTTCTAGCAACACTGTCCCAGGAATCTGAGAATACTCTCAGTACACATCTGGCATAAGGGACTGCTGACTGTAGATTTTCCTTTCCAGCCAGGACACGCAAGCTCGTTTCTCCTTTGCATTGGGAACAAGTACTTGCTGTATCATATGACGAGTCTTACCACTTCCTTGATGAATTCATTTGTTTAGGATCAGGACAAATCTCTAAACCCTTTTCTTGGGGTTTTCAATCCCTAAATGAGTCTTCTTTGCTCGTTTTGTAATTTTTCAATGACATCTCAAAAATCACCACTCCAGTCCCTTTAAGCATCCATCTGACCCTAAGAGCACCCCACAGTTCAAGCTTGATAAAGATTATCAGTAAAGACAGAATAATATACTGGGCACAGTATGTAAATAGTTTTAATTACATTTTGTAAAAAACTTGTTTGTAAGAGCAGGTTTGACAAACAATGTCTATATTCTGTGTTTACTGTTGGTTTTTTTATCTGCTTGATTAATATAAAATCTGACTCTGGACCTTGAACCACAGCCCAGTTTTTAAGTGGGTGAGTGTGCCTCCAGCCACCAAAACTTTCCTAGGTTTGCATTTAACTTGCAAATCATGTTTCTATAGCTGAATATTGTTCTTTAAAGTACTATTTCCCAGGTCCCTGTGGCAGACTGTCAATTTCAGCTAAAACTTATCCCTGGGGAATGAGAGCATGAACCTTTTTAGTTGTGGTGCTGGAAACCATTCCTTCCTTCTCCTTTTGAGACTGGTGTTTTGTTGGCACTTGTGAGACCCATGTGCACCTCAAAGAGAATCATGGAGTCACAGAATGGCTTGAGTTGGAAGGGATCTTCAAAATCATCTCATTCCAACTCCCCTGCCACAGGCAGGGACACCTTCCACTAGACCAGGTTGCCCAGGGCCCCATCCAACCTGGCCCTGAACGCTTCCAGGGATGGGGCAGCCACAATCTCTCTGGGCAGCCTGTTCCTGTGTCTCACCACCCTCACAGTAAGAGGACTTGCATCTCTGCCTTTCTTGGAGTGGGTGGAAGAAGACTTTATGTTGTGATTACTTTCACAGGCCTCTCACTCCTTCAGGTTCTCAAGAGCTTTGTCACTGGCAGTGGCACTTGTTTCTCGAGTGCTTTGCTGTGTCCTCTGCCCTGCAGTGCCAGGCTTAGAAAGCTGGTTCTGCCAGCTCTGTCAGGCACAAATCTGCATGCAACATTTGTCTCTCCAAGGAATCTTTAAACCCTTTCTTGTCTGTCAGGCTAGGTATACTAATGATAACATCAACCTCCCTCGTGTGATCATTTCCTAAACCATTCTGGAAAATGAGATGGATTAATGAAGACTTATTATTTAAATTGCTGAAGGTACCCAGCTCATTTTGACTGAACACAGGAGCTTCTGCCACGACTGCTACAACCAGAGTGGATGTCTATTGGTTCCTAAGCATGCAGCACATCCCAGTTGTCAGATTATATGCCTTAGTTTAAACCTCATAAACTAAAGCAGCTATGACAAAATCTCTGAGAGTGTGCTCACATGCTAAGCTAGTTGTATATGAAAGCACAAAGCTGTGGATGGGTTAATTTTTTGCTCCCCTGAAAGCTCACTGATTTCAAATTGCCTCAGATATCTGTGCTGTCCATTGCAGTCTTCAGTGAAGTTACACCCTTAGTTAGTTTTGGTTTTGGTCCCAGGCTTTATACTCTAAGCCTGCAGGGCCAAGATGTTTGAGTGATTCATTCCTGTCTGATATCTCTCTAACTGCTGTGGCTTAACCTGCTCTCTGCACCAGCTCCTGGCTTTTTCCAGAGCTCTGGAAAGCTGTGGTTCCCTGCCCTGGCCGCTTTACAGCTGCTCCTGTCAGCTCACAGTAGCTGTGGCTCAGGAAATGTTCAGGTCTTGCACTCTGAAGTCTGTGGATGTCACTCATAACTATCACCCATCTCTGAAACAAACATTCTCCCCGATGCTGAGAATGTTTACAGCAATAATTTACTGTGGATAGGCAAAAAACTGCTGGCAATTTAATCGTAATTAAAAAAATTTCCATTTCAACACTTGAGGGTTTCCATCTTCAATGCACAAACGTCACAGGTCTCAGCAGCTGTCACCCTCAGCAGACCCTGCTTTTATTAGAATTACATTTGAAATAAAAAGTTGAGGTTTTCAAAAGAACTTCTGATTTTTGTTTTCTTGTAAGTTTAACCTCCCACTTCAAATAAGAGGAAGCTGGTAACATTGTTTGCCCTGTGTCTTAGATACTGGATAATGCATTTGCCTGATTTTTTATTTTACCTTTTTCTCTTTATTCTTTGATTTTCCATGTTACACAAATGACACAGTAGCCCTAAATATAGCAGAAGATTGCTCATGAGACTCTCTTAAATTAATCTTATTAAAATAATTGATTAAACTTGGTTCTTGACTAAAAATTAAATCTTTTTTTTCCTCTTTGTTTGACTCAAGGTCAATTTTAAGCACTTTTGTCATTTTTTGACAGATAGGCACAATGTTCTGGAAAACATTTTGAGGAGAAATAGCACAGAAGAAGCTTGTTCCCATACAGTCTTAAACCCCTGGGGTTCGATTCTGTAGCACGATGAAAGATCACATCTATAATCTGCTCCTTAAACTTGGGACCTCTAATATGTGGGACTAAGTGTGTGTTTAAGTATCTGAACATTTTGTGTTGTCTGTTTACCTGAATCAGCCCTCTGGATGGTGATAATTAAATTCAAGTACCCTCTGAAAGCATGCCTGGCTCATTTTCAACCACTACAGTAAAAAGACCTTTCTCCAAGGGGGAGATAATGCAGGGGAAATGCTAACTGAGGAGTCCCCCACCAAATCCAGCATATAGCCTGCCCTGGATAATTTCTTTGCTGCTTCTTCTTGCTGCTGAACACCAAGCCTTTAGAGTAGACCTTCAGGTCATGTAGACTGGACATAAACATGAAGAAATCATTACTCCAAAACACAGTTCTATGTATTTTTTTTCTCCTCTCTTCTTAATACACTTATGGGAGAGATACTCAGTGAAAAGTTATCTTTACAGGATGACAGGCTGTTGCCAGGAACTCAGCATGAATGATCAAACAATTTTACTAATCTGTTTTTAACACAGCGTACCGAGGTAAGGAAGAATTGTGTCCTACACAAATATAGCACAGAATCAGAATAATATTTTCTGATTCAAGTATCAGCATGTGGAAAAGAAAAGAAGTTTGCTCTGAAGTCAGCCATTTAGATGGTGCTTTGGCAGAGAGAAAGTCAAAAGTTCTGCTGAAGTAAGGAAATACGTGGAACATGGAGATCAAAGCCAGCCTACACTGTAGGATAACCAGCTGTCATTGGCTGGTCTCTCTGTGGTGTATTTATTTAAATGCATACATATTCAAATAGTAATTGTTCTACATTTCTAAAGCTCTCTCTCTCCCATTTGCGTATTGGTCTTGCATAATTTTGAATGGGACTAAATTGCTTCACTAATTTTGACTAATATTTTAAATGAAGCTGCCAGAAAGTTACAACCCTAATTTACCTAATAGAATTGCTTCTATGAACTTTCCTTCAAGCTACTGCCTGAGTAAATATATTAGAAGTTCAAGTGGTGTAATTTATCTCAGACCTTCTGCAGTTAGGGTAGGGTACTGTGCAATACTTCATGTGGTTGAAAACCAATGCAGTGCTAAAGTGACAATGCTGGAACAAACTGTTCAGATTCTTTAATTACATTACATATGTTAAGACCTTGAAACTAATATCTGCAGCGTATCAGTGCTTTAATATTAAGACTATCGAGTTCTGGATTTGAGAAGGAATACACACATTTGACAAAAAATGTTTATATACATGATTACAAGGACCATTTAAGGGACAGGTTAGGGCAGGAAACAGTGGGGATTTTTGAGACAGACACCAGAAAAATGAGTGGTGTAAAACATTTGTTCAGCAAGAATATTTGATTTGTCATGAGAACTTCCCCCCAACCCAGCATTAGAATGGTTAAAGTTGAACCCAAGCATTTGGCAACTGTGTCCTGCTTGGAAATATTTATAGAAGGCTAATACTTCACAGGTGGTAAAATTTTCCTACCAAGGATCTCCAAGCATTTTAGGAAACGTTAACAATCAGGCTTCATAAAAGATTAAAGCGCAGCTTTTCCAGATGTGTCTGCTCCTGCAGGCGGGGGTTTGAGCCGTGCCTCTGGTCGGTGCTCCCTGTTCCACCCAGAAAGGAAATCCTTGGATAGCTGTCGGAGAGTTCAGGGATGTGCAGAGGAGCAAGACGCCGCTTGCTCTGCGCTCGTGTACCCCGGCTTGTGATGCTCCAATGGAGGCATCAAACAAACCCCCAGGAATCAGCACTGAGACAAACAGAGACCTGGCAAATCTGCTCCTGTGACGTTGTGAAGCACCACCTGCATGGGAGAAAAGAGGGAGATGTGGAAAGGTTAGGAAACTTACTGAAGGTTACACTGCCAGTAGCTGGCAGAGCTGGAGCAAGAATCCAGCGTTGACTCTGAGCCTTGTGCCTGCATCACCGGGCTGGCTTTTATTCCAGGGAGCTACAGCTCAAATGGGAAATGAGAGACACCGCAAAGGTATTAGACAACTGAACAGATTGTAAGTGCTCAGGACAATCTTGTGATTACAGCCCTTGTGAGCTTTGCTTAACTGCTGGGTAAATTGGATTAAACAATTATGAATAGGTACGAGGCACCTAAGAGGATATAATGTGGAAGGGACAAACATTTTTCCATCCAGGAAAATGCAGGATTTCATACAGAAATGAATAATAAAATATTTTATTTCTGAAAAATTCTTTGTAGGAACCTGTGAAAAAGGCTAATTGTTGTGGAGGAAGAGAAAGTTGTTATAGAAACACGGAGAGACAGATACAGAAATGTCAGAAGAAGTGGCAGAATGGCCCGAGGCTGAGTACCAGTACTCGGTGATTAATGTAATTTGCAAACTGTAAAAGAATGATCAGTGAGGTGGCAACGTTTGCAATACGACAAAATTGTCTGGGATAATTAAAACAAGAGAAGACCGAAGAGCACTACTGAGATAGCAAAGCTAGGTCACTGAGCATCAGATGAAAATTAATGTGGGTATTGCATTTTGGAAGAATTACCTGAACTGCTGTCAGAGGTCGAAGTTAATGGCAACCACTAAAAAGAAAAAATTTTGAGTGAAAATGTCAGTGCAAACCTAGGAGTGGCATGGAAAAATTTATGGATTTATATGGAATAAATCTGTGGTATGTTTATTTGGAACATTTCAATTCTGGATATCATGTGAAAAGAATGAGCAGCAGAAGAGTTTAGAAGTAACTGAGAGGAATGACATGGAAAAATTTCCATATAAAGGATTTCCATATTAGGATTATCTAGATAAGAAGTGAATATGTAGCTGTAGAGTGCACATTAAAAAAGTTAAGGGAAGATATTTCAAGTTCTTGTATTTTCAATTGTGATATAAGAGCAAAAAGAGGTTCAAACAATCCAAACATCAAACAGAAAAGATAAAACTTACCATATTTTACTGAAGACAGAATGGATAATAGGTAGCAATGGATGTAATACTGTACTATAATCATGAGGCCAGGAGTAGAACCAGATGGAGGAACTTAAAAGATATTTATGTCCTCAATTAGAACATACTACATGATGCATAGAACTGAAGAGAAAGGATAGTAAAAACAAACCTTAAAATAAGGAAATGGAGCTGCTATTTCATCTTTGCATTAAAGAATTGGATTTTGTGTGAAGCATCTGGGACTGTCAACAGCTGCTGACATGATCCTGGATGAGCTGGTGTCATTGAGTCTACCCATCTGGAAGTCAAAGGTGCTAATTAGAAGAATCAATATGAACAATAGAAAAAACAGCAGATTTTTCCACTTTCATATGTTGGAGGGTCAGATGCTTCATTCTTTTTAATCAAGGAATTCATTTTCACAGGGGGTATATAAAATTGACCATAACAATTAGTTTAGGTGGTGTGTTTATCCTTAGATTCAGGTATTTCTGTTTGTAAGGAATGCTTTTATAGCTATTTTCAGTCTCAGTCAGCAGGAGACAGTCAGTGTATAGGCACAGTAGTTCCTTTATCAGAGCTGAGGAGCACATGACCTATATAGCCCTGCCATCTGCCCATCTCTTACGCCAAGGTAAATCTGCCTCACTAAACTACTTCATAAAAGAAAGGAAACGCGGCTATGGCCAATTTATTAATAACCAGAAATCCTCAGCTGTCTTACAGACATCAGAACAAGGATCAGAACAAAGTGGTTCTGCTGTTGCACCATGACCACAGCTGCAGCTATCTGAGCAAATCAGAGGTCAGAAATATTTCCATTTAAAATAAACAGTCATTTGCAGAATAGCAGGTTATCCCACAGAGCCACGGAGACTCCTGTCTCCATCTTTGTCTTCTTCCTGTTGTAGTGGCTGGGTTTTCCATTCTGCAGAAGAGAACAACAGAATATGCCTCAGGAGTGTCCAGGCTCATTGTCTTGTCCTTTTGTACTACTGAGTTTGTGTTTTCCATTTCCCTAATAGTGTGGATGTCCACAAACTAAGAAGTCTCATGAGCCGTGTCTTCTCCATTGATCTCAAATTTTCATGGGCTCGATGCAATGTGAAATAAAGGCCATAAATCTCCTGGAAGACAGCTTTCACTTTCTGATATAATTGGAATGGAGGCAAAAATTAAGCAGCACAAATGTGTTTTATTAGCATATATTCCCTTCAGAAAGAGATTCACATGTCATGGGTGCTGGGCAGGCAGAATACCTAACTTAGGGGACCTGTGTAGTGACCTGAGCCCTCTCGGTCATGTAAAACTCAGCAGCACCTCAGGTTAGTGGCAGAAGTGGCTGCCCTGGCTGCCAGGCTGTGAACCCTCATTTGCCTGGGGCTGCCTCTAGCTCGGTGTAACTGGGTATAAATAACCACAAGTTTCCTGACCCAAGTATTACAGAAACCTTTCCCCCCACCCTGCTGTTGCTTAAACACCTTATTAAAAGTAGTCACCTTGCCCCCCTGAAAGAATTATGTTTCAGCAGAACCTTGAAGAGTTTACATTTTTCTCATTATGAGGAATAGTTTGTTTTTAAAACATAGATCAATTAGCACTTAAAGAGTTGCATTTGATTAGCTTGCTGTAGCTCTTCAGTCCGTATCTATATCCTTTTTTTTTTTTTCCTTTCTTTTCTCCTGAATAACAACTGGTTCCTATCTTCTGCTGTATTATCCAGTACGTAGGGACTTCTGCTGAGGATGTACCAGCCTCACAACTTCCCAGGCAGGAGCACTCAGCTGGCAGCTGCACCATGCCAGCTGAGCTGGGACCCCTTTGCTCTCCTGCCACAGCTGATCATGCTCCACTGCTGTGCTCCAAAGGCAGTGGAGTTTGCTCAGACTCCACCAGGGTGAAGAAAGATCTTAGGCAGAGGAGAAGACATGGGCATGTGTCTGCTTAGCCATTTGCTGCTCTACAGTGTGAACTGTACTCCATAAGTGCACTCTACCTCTACCAAAATAGCAGTTAGTACTTCCACAGCATCCCTGGAGCCATGAAAGTGTCATTCCAGACCTCCTCAGGTGTTAAAACTTATTTGGAAACACCTTCATCCCCTATGGCATATTATAGGTCTTGCTCCAGAGACCTGAAGTTGACTGGACATAAGCTGGTGAATCCTTTATTTGGGATGTTCACAGCTGAGCTCCTTAAATATGAAGGGATTCTACTCTGAGAATTGGGTCTTCTGTTATGGAAACAAGGCTCATCTTAGTCCTGTACTTACAACCAATAGTTAGAGTTCTTCGGAGTTAATTTCAGGTTTTTAGTACTCCTAAGCTCTCTTTGTCCTCTCTTTGGTCCAAAAATGCATAGCTTTTCTCTTTACTTTTACCTATAAATAAAAACATTTTTCTCTTAATCTCGGATTCTATGATACTCTGTCCCTATCAGTCCTGATCAAAGACACACCTTTGAAACCTTTTCTAGAGAATATTGCCATATTTGTCTGTGTGCCTCATTCTGATTTTTACTTAATTTCTCACATTTTTCTCATATTTCCTTAGAATCCCTTCTGTCTCTGTTCAGTTTATCCCACAGCCTGCATGAACATCACTCAGCCAGTGTCTGTCTTGTCACACTTCACTCCCACTGGCAGGACCTTCTCTTTAATGGACAGTTCAGGTTTCCAGAATTGCCTAATTTCCCTCTGAGCAATCTTTTCCGAGAAATACCACCCTTTTTAACTCAGACATTACCACCTACCAAGAGTAGGGCTTTGGGGATTCTTTTTTAAGCTCTACCTTTGCTGCATTTGAACTCCATTGGTTTTAATAGCCAAGCCATTAAAAAGTCAGAGAGTGTAAGCTGTAAGAATAATACACAGAATCTTAACTTGGCTATTGAAGGAGAGTGGTTTCTAAATATGAGAAGTATTGTCAGCAAGACACTGCCTGGGGCCCTGGAAACACTCCAGCCTACAGTGTAGGAGTTTTTTCAGGGTGGTGGTGGGGTGTGTGCAATTACATCCCTACCTGTGGCTCGGCTTAGATCATTGCTGTGGCTCAGTGCAGCTGCCTGGCAGTGCCAGGGCCAAATGCCACGAGCAAGAGGTCACAGCCCAGGATGATTAGACAGGCACCTGATGTGAGGGTGCAGTTAGGGCCTTTCAGTCTCTTTAGAGCCAGATGCATGTGCTGTTCAGTGCCACCTTGCCTCTCCCTTTGCCTGTCCTCTCCCCCCACAGTAGAGTTTCTCACATGGTGCCACAAAGGCTTTTTTTATGCCTGAGTGATTAGAAGATGAGTCTCACCTGCTCTGATTAGGTCTGGTTCAGCAAGGTTAAAGCAGTTGCTTTAAAGAGTGTCTGGTAGACTGGGGAAGGATCTCCTGTTTGTCTGTCTGGGCTGACTTCAGACAATCCCCTCCCAGAAATCCAGCTGGTTTGATAAGAATTCCCAAGACTCAAGTCCCAAGTTCATTGTTTCTGGGCGGGTTAGCCTTCATTCAGCCTGGCTCTTGTGATCCAAACCAAGGGGTGTTACCAGCTTGCTGTGCACTCAGGAAACCCCTGGCCAAAAGTGCTGTTAGGATTCTGCAGCTCTAAACTGAGACAAGGCTGTAAAAGTGGGGACTGGGGGCTCCAGAAGCCTGCCTGTTGTTCCTGTGTCAGATGTGCTGCTTTGTGAGACACCAGCTCAGCAAATGTATCCTGCAAGTGAAGGCTGAGCTTCTCTCCAGCTTGTGAACAACCAGCAGCAGCACTTCTGAACTGGGGACACAGTTAATGAGTGTCAGTGAGATTCTTGAAGTCCAATGATTGATAAAGACCCCCAGTTTAGGCTCCCAGGCGTGTGCACAGTACTTGCGAAAGCAAAACGTAGTAAAGACTAACATTTGTCTATAAAGATTTGGTAACTCAATCTATAAAGGAAACAGACAAATTCAACTGAGAATTGCCATTTCTGAAATAATTTCCGTCCATAACTGTATTACAGGTTACTTTACTGGGAGATGCTGTTTACACAGAAATAAAAGCATGTAATTTCAAATTTCATACCAGGCTATTTGAATTCATAATGAGCAAGGAAAAAAATTGAAATATACATAGAATAAGTTGTTTGTATCAATGTGAAATGGCAAAATACTAAACCCAATAAAGTCCCCTAAATAAACAGCCGTGGATGAAACCCTGTTCTTAAAAGTCAATTGCTTTTTGATGAGGCTGGAAAAAATGTTGTTTTTTCCTCCAGCCCAAGTACTGTCAAAAAGATATTCAAATATATATGCTGGCTGGCTGTTTGGGAGGAAGATTGCTACAAGCCTTGCTTATCTGGGTGTTTGTGATGTATGCGTTATGACATCATCTCAAAATGTATTGCTGGCAGTAATGGAAGTTTGTAGAAGGTATGGAAGTTCCTGTTTATATTGTTTAAATTTTTCTGATTTATCCATTTTACTTGGGGATTCTTTTGTCTAGCAGCCTTGGTGGTGTTTTATGTGTATGCTATCATTGAAGATATAATGGTGAGCATTTCTAATGGGCATAGTGAGGTGAGTGCCAGTGGTATTTACAATATATTTACAATATTGGACAACTTGCAGGTTATCTATTCACTATTAACCTGCCTAATATCCAAGTGCTAAATCAGAAGAGGGCAGTAAAGGAAAATTACATGGGAGATGTAACAATGGGGAAAATATTATTCCCTAAGGAAAAATAGCAGAGTGAGGAAAAAAACCCAAACCCATATGCCTGGCTTCATCCAGTCCAGGAGCGTTTACTCTTCCCAGGACTTGAAATAGAAAAGAATGCTTTAACAAATTCTCATCCCAGAAATAAGAAGTGGGTTTACAGCAAATAGAAGCTGATAACTACACAGAGAAAGAGGTGGGGAGGGAGAAAGATGCATCAAATATAATAACTTGTTAATTCAGGGATGGGTAGAAGTGCGTCTCCTGGAACTAAGGGTGATAGAGATTAAGCCAGGGCAAGGAGATGTACCTATATGGACATCAGTCACTGTGTGAGTGCACTTTCCCAAACATCTTGAGCCTTCCAGGGAAATAAATTAACAATGCTGTGTTTCATGGCATTGGTTTGAGATGTCATTGTTAACTTGGTTGGGCACTGTGTTGGGTTTGTGTGGCCAGGTTTTGGTAGTGGGGGTGCTACAGGGGTGGTTTCTGTGAGAAGCTGCTGGAAGCTTCCCCCGTGTCCAGCAGAGCCAATCCCTGACAGCCCCAGGACAGACCTGCTGCTGGCCAGGGCTGGGCCAGTTGGAAATGGTGATAATACCTCAGGGATAATAAATTTAAGAAATAAAAATAATTATTGTGCAGATGTAATTGCAGCCAGAGAAGAGCAGGGTGAGAATATGTGAGAGGAGCAGCCCTGCAGACACCAAGGTCAGTGCAGGAGGAGGGGCAGGAGCTGCTCCAGGGGCTGGAGCTGAGATTCCCCTGCAGCCCCTGGTGAGACCGTGNCCTTATCTCAGCTCCTGAACCCTTTGTTGTATTTTCTCTGCCTGTCCAGCTGAGGAGGGGAGTGACAGAGTGACTTTGGTGGGTGCCTGGCACCCAGTCAGAGTCAACCCACCACAGTCTTTTTGGTGCTGAAATCCAGGATCATGAGGATTTTGAGATAAGGATGGTAACTGGGAGAGATAATGGACAAAACATGGATTGAACAATGTTAAAGAGTAGAAAGATCATGAGGAACTTCTGTTGTAAATGTGATGAAAGGACAAGGGGTGGTTTTTGGGTAAATTGCCCACTTTTGTTCTGTGTTGCGATGATGTTATTTTGATTTTTTTATGTCAGGAATTTTTTATTGTTTTTTGGTTGGGTTTGTTGATGTAAGTGAAGGTTGTGTGATGAATGTGGATTTTAATGATAATCCTTAAATATATGATTCACAGAGACAAAATGTAGAAGTGGGGACATCAGGGGGACACCAGGGGGACAGCAGGGTCAGCCTACCACAGGTACCAGACCCCTTGTGGCACAGTGATTTTATTACTTGATTTCACCTGGATGAGGATTCAGGGAGCCCCAACACCTACCTGTCCAAAGAAACAAAATTAACATTTTTTTTCCCTAGGATATATACACATGTGAAACTAAATCCTGTGGAAAATGATGTGCTTAAAGCACTGTGTATATTTCAATAGTAACTGATTCAAATTCTAAAAGAGTTGGTAATTTCTTTTGAAAAATTAAATTGCAATCTAGACAAGAGACTTCTTTGCTGAATTACAAATCATATTAAGAGATAATTTTTACAAAACTAAAATGATAATCATGACTATCATTATTATTAAAATGGCATTGCTGCATCATAAGCCCTCACAAATGCAGTGCTGTTTGGTTTATAAAAACCTCCATGTAGTTCCCTGTATTCCAACTAAGAAGCATTTGAAACAGAAAGATTTTAACTTTCTGTGATTAAAGTTCCCCATTTTACCTCTGGATTTTTAAAAAAATGCTAGGTTGGTTGTTTTTTTGGCTTTTTGTTTGTTTGGTTTTGGTTTTGGTTTTTTTTGGGGGGGGTGGTTTTTTGTTTGTTTTTTTTTGTTTGTTTGTTTTGGTTTGTTTGTTTTGGTTTTTTTTTGTTGTTGTTGTTGTTTCTTTCGTTACTGTACTTCTTTCAGCAGCCTCGTGTTGTTCTGACCCTTGTGCCTTGGGAGTTGTCCAGAAGCCATCCTGGTAGGACACAAGACAGATGAGTTTGCTCATCAGAAGGAGGAAGGTTCTTCTCTGCTGAGTCTCAGGCAGGACCTGAGCTTGGGTACTCAGGTTTGTGGAACCCAGGTTTCTCCTGAAAGGGAAAAATTCTTATTTAAGGAAATGGAGGCTTTATTCAGGTAACATCTCATTCACATCCTGGCTGCCCTGGCTATTTGGCTCCTTAGTTTAATCTCTGAACCTCACCACCAGGAGATCAAGTTTACTTCTCTGAGTTTGTACAGCCATGTTGGACTGTTGCATGCCTGGTCTTATCTCTGGGAGGAAACTGAAAGACCAAACCTTTTCCAGCACATCTTCCCTGAACCATGGCACATGAACCCCTCTGGAAGCACAGCAGGTGCTGCAGTGTCAATAGTCACTGATTTTTGCAGTCATGCAAATGTTAGAAAATGGAGGCAAATATTTCAGACCAGTTACTGACCACACGTAGCAAGAGTGCAGGGTTAGGGAAGAGCAAGGTTCAGCCTGACCCTGCACTCTCCCATTGTCATGTAACCGAGGACACCAATACCACCGCATTTTCCCCTAAAATGGCTGGTGGCTTTGGGCCTGGAGCTTACAGGAGCTTATAAAGACATGGCTCTTGCTATCCCTGCATTTTCTATTTACTGAGCATCACTGGAGCGCCACTGGAAGCATCCTGGCAGTTGGCACTTTTAGGTACCCTAATTGCCTTTAGGAGTTATGGATTAACTTGCCTCCTTATTCTTACACCTCATTACTAGATCACACTCCAATGAGAGGCTGCAGTATGTCTCTCTAGATTGAAAAAAACTAATAGTCCAGTTTAAAGTCTAGAAAATACACAGTTCACTATATTTTTTTCTGCCTAAGCAATTATTTAGGGACAGTTATAGGCTGCTCCTGGGAAGAGTTGCCCATATTCACTTGTCAGTGCTGCAAGGGGCAGGCAGTGATGAACCTGACTGTAAAAGACCCATCAGAAACATTTTCTCTAACACAAGATTACCCCAGACTTCTGATGGAGATTTCACTTTTCTTCTCTGGAAAGAATTTCTTCCATATATTGTTAAATTGAATGTTCTTTAGCTTGTATTGTGTGGTACTGAATGTTGAAGCTAAATACTGAGTACAATCCAATTTTGTTTTGTAAGTTGTAGTTTACTGTTTGAAGACGAGTTGCTGTAGCTCATCTGAATAATGGTTTTGTTCTTAAGAGAGCTAACAGCAGTGCTGTCCCAGAGCACCAAATTAAGAAGCAGGAGAGCATGTAGGAGTTTAATTTGTAAGCTTATGATAGGGCACAAAACCAGCTCATCTGTTACGAACACACAGATAAAAGACAAAACTGGTGGATCTAATAATTGTGTTCAACAGTAAAGTGTTTGGGGACTGTAATAGTTGGAAAATTACAGAAATCTCTCTAGGTTTCCATGAAACCAAAGCTGCTTTGGAGAAGGAAAATATTTCCTAGCATAGACTGCAAAAAGGAAAGAATATTGTAATTATGATTAACAGATGAACTTTTAGGGGGAACTGGTAAGTTAGGTTAATTTTCATTTCTCAGATAGTAATGATTATTTCTGTACTTACTAGCTCAATAGAAACTAGTTGCAAAAATGTCAAAAAACATTCTTATGCGTTATTGAGGAAAATAAAGATCATTTATATAATTAAGGTTCATTTGGGAAAAATTACTAACTGAGGTAATTGTACCAGATTTTGATTAGCTTCAGTTACCATGTTAGAGTTGAAATTCCTCCTTTTCTTCAAAATTGCTCTCCCACATGTAGGATCACGGCCTCTCATGGGTGGCTTCAGCCTTCTGTACTCATCTGTTGCTGAAGCTGCCTGTTTTGTTGCGTAGTCTGGTTTAATGGCAGAACACTTTGGGGTTGTCGTGGCCTCCAACTGTCTTCTAGTCATCTTTTAGAAAAGTAGCTTTGAAATGTTGTGCTGTGTTTGTCCATTTCTTAAAATGAGGCTGTATTAATATTTTCTGTCATAATTACAATGTGTGAACCGAACTTCAAAGAGATGATAGGTGAAAAAAATGTCCTAAGGCAGTGTCCCTCCAGCAGAGTGCACAGGGGCGAATGAGGAATTTCCAGTGATAGAGGAGCAGGTGACCTGTATGAGCCCACATTGCCATATCCCACATCCTCTTCCTTTCCTTTCCATGTTTCTGGCTGCAGACCTGTAATGCTGGTAATCCCTGGAGTCTGTTGCCTACCAGTTCCTACTCAGGTTAGCACAGACAGGAGGTGCTGAGCCCATCAGATGAACAGACACTTTCTGCCGGTTCTGATGCCTGCCATGAACTTGTTGTTCCCCCTTGTGTGGAACATCCTTCTTGAAAGATTTGGTGCAGTTTATCTCCATGTAGTTTTGTGGCCAAGTGTCACATGTTCCTACAAGCTACAGATTTTCCAGGTGAGATGTAGAGTTTTTAAATGTGATGCAAGAGTCAAACATCTCTGAAGTTTGGGAGGCATCGAGGCTCCGTCTGCCCCCAACCTCCGGCTGGCAGTGTCTCATTACAATGCAAGCAGGCTTCTAAATATAGCCGTGGCTAATTGCTTCCTGGATTTTCAAAAAAATCTTTAACATTGGGAAATTCACTCATGTTGCTTTACAGCTCTGTCCAGCTGGCAGCACCTTTGCTTGAACCGCAACGACAGCAGGTAATTGTAACAGAACAGTCCCTGTCAAAACAAGGAAGATCTACTGTGCCACTGGATAATGAAATGGAACAACTCATGCAAGCAATAAAGAAAAAGCTCTGCCAGAAAGATGGAAAGTCATATTCAGGCCTTTAAAGACTATAAAAACAGTACAGTAAAACAGTGAGCTGTTGAGTGGTATCACTTCATAACAGGAGAACTGTGCTCACAAGCAGCATCCGAAGACTTGCTTTGCGTTGGGAATGCTCGCTGAGCACCTGTGGTGATTGCTCCCAGCATCATTAGCACTTCCCTTATCGAATCCCTTGGTGGAAACTCCCCTATCCCAGTACACTCGCAGTTTCTGAGACAAGCCCACGCCAAACAATTTAGAAAATGGTGTAGAAAACAACAAAGAAATGTATCATGAGTAGTCTTCCTAAATCTTAAGGGTTAAAAAGGAGTTTTTGCTGTTTGCTTTGCATTAGTGTCTTTCAATGCTTTGTGATTTGTCTCTTTTACTCTTTTCTTTCAAGTTATACAAACTTCTACCCTTTATTGGAATTATTTTACTTCCTTGGGCCTAGCAATGGGAACTCCATCAGTAATTATGCTTCATGTGCAAGCCTGTCTTTGTATGTTTGTTTTCTGTTTTACTGANCAAAGCAGTGAGCTGCTCAGTGTATCACTGCCCAACAGGAGAACTGTGCTCACAAGCAGCATCCGTAGACTTGCTTTGCGTTGGGAATGCTCGCTGAGCACCTGTGGTGATTGCTCCCAGCATCATTAGCACTTCCCTTATCGAATCCCTTGGTGGAAACTCCCCTATCCCAGTACACTCGCAGTTTCTGAGACAAGCCCACGCCAAACAATTTAGAAAATGGTGTAGAAAACAACAATGAAATATATCATGTGTAGTCTTCATAAATCCTAAGAGTTAAAAAGGAATTTTTGCTGTTTGCTTTGCATTAGTGTCTTTCAATACTTTGTGATTTGTCTCTTTTGCTCTTTTTTTCAAGTTATACAAATTTCTTTATTGGAATTATTTTATTTGTTGGGCCTAGCAATGTGAACTCCATCAGTAATTATGCCTCATGTGCAAGCCTGTCTTCATATGTTTGTTTTCTGTTTTACTGACACTGTCCTAGTGCTGGCTTATGTGAAAAAGTAATTGGGGAACATCCATCTACCTGCTGTACATGAATCACTATTTTATATATAATGCTATTATACTTTTTAATAGTAACTGAAGTCAGTGCTCATGCAGCACTGTGCTGGAAGGATGCTCAAGCCAGTTTCAAATCAGCTCTCACAGCTGCTGCAGCAGCTCGGTGGCATCAGCTCTGAGCACAGCTGGGGCTGCCAAACCCACCCGAGCACTGAGCCAGACCTGCACTGCTGCACTTCCAGGAGCAATTCCAGCTCCCTCAGTCATGGGCTGCAGTGGGGCTACACCTTGATCTTTCCAGTGCTTCCCCCTGCAGTGGGTTTGTCACCTAATTCAGTGACAAATTCACCTAATTCGTTTATTTGTCACCTCATCCAGTGCTCCTTTATTAGCAGCTGCCTTTCTTTCTGGGAGCATGTTTGCCATATGTTTATGTACACTTCTTCTTTCAAAGAACATGCAAAGACTAAGTGCTTGGGTGTTCTAGAAACACCACACATAAATTATAAGGATGTGTGTACACGGGTAGGAAGGATTATCCTTTCACTTCATTACTCTCAGTATCTTTTCCCTCTAGTAAACCACAGTGATTTTTTTCAAAAGGACCTTCCAGTGGCGATATCCTTAGGATCACAGCAGGAGCAGATGTCTGTGACATTGTGAGAGGGAAGAGGTGAAGGCCGTCCAGTTCCTTGCCCTCTGAGCTGTCTTGGCCCTGCTCCCCCTGGAGTTTCTATTTTTATTTCTGCTCCTGGGACTGAGAAGAAAAAGCAAGGGTTGTGTGTCTCTTTTTGCAGTTGCACAATAACGTTTTCAATAAGGTCCTCTTGTGGACTGGATTTTTATCTAAGATTTAGTGTCAGAGGCATTATATATTGCATTATTTGCTATGTAATGACAGTAATTTTTACTATTAATTCCTTTTTTCAACTTCCTGGCATTCAGGAGTCAGAAAGTACCAGAAGAAACAAAAAAAGGAGAAAAATATCTTATTTTTTCTGATGGCAACAACCTAACTTTTATTTAGAAGTTCATGCTATACATATATGTATATTCTCTTATGTTCAGCTCAGGCAGCCTACATTTGTTACTGAGACAGTGTCACTACTAAAATCCTTACAATTTTGTCTTTGAGAGAACATACAATTACCATGCTATTCCTTAGGTGTTTTCTTTCCTTAACTGAGGGAATGTTTTCCTTATATTAATTGTCTGGAAAAGCATTGATATAGATTTTAAATGTTGGCAACTGTAATGTTTACAATGTTTGCATGTGATTAATTGCACTTCGGCAATGTGAATAGAATGGATACAAGCTACAGTCAATAATTTTTCACTCTTTGAGGCGTGTTTCACAGAAATAATTGCTTTCCATATTTGTGTGCTGGTCTAATGAAGTGAACAATCTCAAAGCATAGGGCAAGGTCAAACAAAGCATCTTCAGCTGTGTCTGGGAAAATAATTTATATTGCTTCATTCTCCTTGGATGAGAGAGGTTATGGAGTCTGTCTGTCTATCTTGCTCTCTTTATTCCATAGCCCTGCTCCCTTTCTCCACACTTGTTTCTTGTTGCTCCTTCTCCCCTGCTGACCTCTGTTACGTGGCTCTGTTGGGCACAGTGAGAAAGATTGGACAAAGGGTGTTTTACCTGCCACCTCTTGGAAGTTTTAGTTCTGCTCCTGGCAGCTGTTTTCAGATCACAAAAGATTATGGTTTAAAGGCATAATTTTTCTTCCTTCTCTAGCACTTCATGTAATTCAATAAAGCTAGGAGTTTGTTTTATTTAGTGTCAAAAAGCGCTTTATTTAAAAATGAATCTAACTTAGACTTTGAGGAGTCTCCAGTGGCAACTCCCTGGAGCAGAAGCACATTTTGGAGAATGTTTGCAGAGTGTTGGGCCGGTAGCTGTGTGCCCTCAGCACTCAGAGATTAAATGCCTACATGGCCTTTTGGTTGCTGTAGCATTACTGATGTGGAATGTGGTGAAAAAACCTGTCAGAAATGTGCAGTGCAAAGGTTGCTAGAAGCACACTGCTTTCTTCTTGTGCAGCTTGTGTATTTGCTTAGAGGTGCTTTTGCAAGTTATCTTTTAATGAGAAGAAAGCACAACAATTAGATGAACCAGTCATCTGGCAGTCTGGCAGTATGGACAGTCAAAAATTAATACAATTTAGATACAGGCTATAAATGCCTGGCAACAGCGAGTTTAGATTGACAGCGTGCATTAATTTGCCTGCAGTCTTTTCTGTGCAAATCCTTCTACAGCCTATCTGAGATTGACACCATGTAACCTTTCTCCTGGTTGCAAGTCAATATCCTCCCGTTAAAATCAAGAATTCCTGAAAAAAAAGAAAAAAGAAGAAAAAGAAAGGAGAAAAGAAAGCTTTGGAGTGCACAGGAGTTTCTACCTGTCAAAAAGACTTCATGCAAAGCATTTCATAGGCAGCAAAAAAAATGTCACGAATCAGCCCCATCGTCCTCACTGCTGAAGCAGCTGGCTCATCGCTGAGCTGTGGGATAGGGGGAAGGAGCAGGGGACAGGCACCGTGAGCAGGCTGCAGCAGCACTGCCACGTGCTGCTTGGTTCTCCTTGCCTGCTTCATGCACCTCAAGTGAAGAGCTCAAGTTTAGGCCCTTCCTGGGTCTGCGACTTGGAATGATTTTCTCGGGAGTGCAAAGTGTCGGGCACCGTGAGCGCTCTCCCTTCACGCTGCAAGTCACAAACCATGAAGTGTTTTCCCTACCTTCCACGAGGCACCAGGAGCTGACATTCTGGAAAGAGTCTGCGTCCAAGAATGCACTTTTCCAGTCGAACTGCTAAATGAATATGCTCTGGCTGATGCACCCTCCAGGTTCACATGCAAAACACAAGTGATTATTTCAGACAGGGGAAGGAAAAAAACCCCAACAAAATAAGGAGAAAAAGGAGAAACAATTTAATCTAAAAGTTAAAAAGAAAGCTTGCAGATACACGGAACTAAATATGTGTCAGGGAACTTCAGACAGGACATTAGGAGAGGGTGGTTGGTCACAGGAACAGGCTCCCCAGGGAAGTGGTCATGGCACCAAGCCAGCCAGAGTATCAGAGTACAAGGAGCATCTGGACGACATCCTTAGTCATATGGTTTAGTTCTAGGTAGTTCTGACAGCAGCAGGGAAATTGATCTGGTGATTCTTATGGGTCCCTTCTGACTTGAGATATTCTGTGATTATATGAAATGGTGAGCTCTGCTGCAGAGCTAGTGATCCAGCACAGTCCAGTCTATTTTCTGAAAACAGAATTACCAGGTCCTCTCTAGTTTCACCCATATATGTGAGATATGGATTAATAAATTGACAGAGGTGAGGACAAGTCACACTGTCATTCTCCTGCATGTGTTAATACTTATACTGTCATCCATTTGTACCTTACTCTTTCCAATGCTGGAATAACCACTTGAGTCTCCTGCCATTTATTTTGTTCTGCAGTTATTGTTTATAAAAGTACCAATATCTTCGCATGAACTTGCAAACATATTGTTTGCCTTTGTAGAGAAATAAAACCTTTATAGAAATACTTACAGGGACCAAAGGTGCTGTGAATATCAAAGCAAATTCCTGATTTTCAATCCAGATTTAACACTTGAAAGTACACTTCAGCATTGTTCACCCAAGTCAAGCTAATATTTTTACTAGAATATCTTTGCTAAAGATATGAAAAAGATACATTTGTGAATCACTGGATTGCTAGGCAAGATATGAAGGTGAAAGGAAATAAAGTACTGTTTGATAGAGGGAAATTAAAAAAACCCCCAAACAATAGAAGTGGTTCAGTTGTAGCTTCTGCTGATGTCACAAACAATGCTGGATTGACGTGGTTGGCTGCTGTTTAAAAAAAGGCAGAGGGCAAAACTGTTTTCAGTTCTACCAGCAACCCCAATCAGCTCAGGCTTGTCTGGATCAAGTCACAGGAGGGAAATGCCCTTTTATTTCAGTGATTTCCAAAGTACTGAGAACCTCTGGGCAGTTAACAGAGACTGTACAGGCGAATTACATGGTGGATGCTACATTCTATTCCTAAACTGAAATCTGAAATACTTTTTTTCTGTGAATTGCACTGATACTTTGCAAGTTGTCCCCTTTAGTCACTTGGTGTCAAGAGAAATCCACTGCTGACAGCCACTGCCAGGAAGCTGACTAGACAGTACAAACAAGAAATTTCACCTTCTTACAGTCTGAAGACAAAAAAGGAAGGCTTGGGAGCAGTGTGTTTGGTGAGATGTGAAGACACAAGTTTGCTCAAGCCAGAATCTGTGTCAGCAATGAAGTTACTTCATTTAATGTCAAGTATTCTGTTTTCTCAATTTCTGTGTCTGCTGTGGCCTATCATTATACTCAATGAAGATGCTTGGTTGCACTGTCTTCTGCTCCTCCATCTGCCTTCTGCTCCACTGCTGTCACAGACCATTTCCAGAGACAAGAGGAGGGGGTTTTCACCAGGCTGATCTGAGGGGGGTGTTGGACTGAACTCGTGTTTCACTGGACACTGACAAGCTGTACTTGGGTGCTGAGTGCGACTGAGATTGGATTTGAAAATCTCCATTAATACCAGAGAAACTGGATGCTGAGCACCCCAGAACCAGGTGATATTCTGTCCTGTCTGTAAGCAGGACATGCCTTGAAGACGAGGAAACTGAAGGACTCTCCCCACATGCATGTAAAGCAAAACCACATCTTGATCAGCTGCATCAGAGGCTGAGTTTACAAGGCACTTTGGATATTTACTATATGGTAAAAAGAAGTGAGAATTACAATATAAAAAATAAAAGGATCGTGATTTATACACACTTAACTGTAAGAAATGCTTTCCTGAAGAGTGCAGTTAAGCAATTAACAACCCTCCCACACCCTGTTATAAAGTGTACGTGCATTTTGGAATTTGAAGCAGGACTTGTTGCAGCAGAAGACGTTTAGCTCAGAACTGGCAGTACTAACAATCAGAACCTCAAAATACTGTCAGTTCCTGCTGACAGAAAGCAGACACTGATCCCCTGTCCTGTGGTTGTAAGGGATTTGTTACCTGATAGCTCCATCTCCCTTTCCCTAATCTGGGCACTGTTCTTGCTCTGACTCAGATAAGGACATCATGGCATACACCTTTCTCACACTGAAAGTAAACAGTTTTTGTGCTCCGATGTTAGTTTTAACTGTATTCCAGAAATAATAGCCATTATTGCACACAATCTGTTTTGCAGTAGCCCACAGAGACCTGTGCCCTGGCAGAGCTTTGTGCCCTGTGTATCCACTGACCAACAGCTCCTGCTTGAGAAAGGAACCAGCCAGGAGGAGAGAAACCTGGAGAGCTGTGTCACTGTGTCCTTGTGTCACCAGCCAGTCATGCTGGAGATCCACATAATTTTCTGAAGCTCTGGCTGGTGTGTCACTATCACAGTCTTTTGGATTCAAAAAAATACCCTCCTTTCCCTGCTCCTGATGAGGTTCTGCATCTGACTTCTGAGGTTTTTTTTTGTTTCTTATCACAGAATGGCCCCTGTCCCATGCTGCAAATTCCTTTCACATCACCTAAGTCATGCTATTTTATAACCCATTCCCTGATCTCTCTTGTGATTATTCCTTCAAGTCACAAAGGGACATCGCTGCAGAAGTGTAAGATTTGCAGGGGCCACATCACTTGTGGCCTCCCAGGGGCAGTGAGCGTTGTTCCAGACTCCTGCCAGGGTTTTGATACCTTTCCTTAAAGACTTATTTCAAACCCTACTTTGTCTTTGAAGATGCTTTTAAGGCGCACGAATTATTGAATAAAATTTTAAATAAGGAAAACCTGATTATGTTCTATAAATATTAATCTCAGAGGGTAATTGCTTTACTACTGTATTATATTGCAATAAGCTTGCTGGTGTTGCAGCATTTTAAATAACTGTTAGATGATTTAGTTTGTTCTTACGCTCTTCACGGCAACAATCTTCAGTCTGAAACAAGATTGCAATTTGCTGATTAAAGAAGTATCACCTCATCAAGCGATAGTGAGGAGTTCTTTTTTTTTTCACTTTTTTCTTTTTATTTACTCTTACTAAATATTTCATTTATGAACATCTTATGTCTTTTCTACCCTTGCTGTTTCATTGGCATTAATAAAATGTAAATGTTCCTAATCCCATTCACCTGGAAGGTATCACATGTACAAGGCACATGATTAAAGGTTTGGTTTGGAAGTGGTACCTCTAAGAAACTGTCTAGGGTGGCAGCAGACCCCCAGGATGTAACCTCAGTATGAGTTTGGATGTGATAATGTTTCATATTTGTTTTACTGGCTGCTTATGGGACTAGTGGGGATACTTTGAACAGGGGAGCTGACAGAAGTGGATTATATTTAGAACTATTTCTGCATCAGAATTGTCTGGAAGAGCATATTGGAACTCATATTTGGTAAAAATACCATGGTATCATTCAACTGACAGAGGGCATCTGGCTCTTCTCTCCCTTCATGGAGGAGGAGCTGTATGTGAGGTGTGAAGAGGAGAATAATTGAACATAATGAGTAAGGCCACAGCAGTTTTTGCTGGGCTAAACCAATTGATTTTAAGTTGGTGTTTTCTTCCTTCAGCCCGAATGGAGCACTGGTGGAATCCATGCCCAGAGATGCATTCCCCATCACATCTCATTCGGTTTAACATCTTATTAGTTGCAGTCAGATATTTTCATCTCTCATGCCTGTGCTCTTAATGATCTATTCTTCACACATAGTTGGAGTGAGAAATGAACCTACACATATAATGAAAGTGAGTTTTTACTTTTAAGTAGGCATGCTTATAAACATTCATGCACCATTCTTTGCCCTGTGGCCCATGCTATTTTTCAGTCTCCACAGCCAAGCCCTTCTTGAAAGCTGAAGACATATTACTTGGAAAAGATAAGTGGAACTGGCCCTGTGGAAGTGACTCAGAATGAGTTGACTTCTGGCATAGTGAAATACCTGGGGCTTTTAATCTGTTTTTTGGTGGGGCTTCTCTTATTTTTCCTTTCCCATTTCTCTTCATATTCTCCATGCTTTTTTTATAATCAAATTGAAATTGCTTTCAGTACTATAGAGTACCTCCCCCATAAACTATCATGTAGCTCTTACACGTCTTTAACAAGTGATGACTGCATGCCCACTTCCATGTGGACAACCTCACTGGAGGAACTTCCCTTCAAGGTAGAGTTTGACCCAGATGTGAGGGCAAGCACAATCTAAACCAGTGGCAGGTAAATACCATAAAGTCATGTGCATAAGACTAAAAGTTGTTACCACTGTGGTCACTTTTCAAATTTCTTGGTTTCGAATTTCTTGGGATAAAGTGTCTTTACAGGCCTTTGCAGAACAAACAAACACCTGGCCTTGCTTAGCCTGGAGCCTTGTTGATGAGAGTGGCTTAGTATGTGGTACACACTGATGTAGAGGGATCAGCACAGACATTTGTGCAAAGAATCTTAGAACCAGAGAATCATTAATGTTGGAAAAAACCTCTAAGGCCATCAAGTCCAACCACTAACCTGTCAGGTTCACCACTAAATTGTCTCCAAGCACCCCCCGTACGTGTCTTTTTGAAGACTTCCAGGGACTTATTCCATCACTTCCCTGGGCAGCCTGTTCCAGTGCTTGACCACCCTTTCAGTGAAGCAGCTTTTCCTAATATCCAATCTAAACCTCCCCTGGCACAACTCGAGGCCATTTCCTCTCCTCCTGTTGCTGGTTACCTGGGAGATGAGTCCAACCCCACCTGGCTGCACCCTCCTGTCAGGGAGTTGCGGAGAGCCAAAAGGTCACCCCTGAGCCTCCTTTTCTGCAGGCTAAACACCTCCAGCTCCCTCAGCTGCTCCTCACCAGACTTGTGTTCCAGACCCTTCCCCATCTCTATTGCCCTTCTCTGGACACTCTCCAGCCCCTCAATGTCCTTCCTGGATTGAGGGCCCCAAAACTGGCTGCAGAATTCACGGTGTGGCCTCACCAGTGCCCAGTACAGGAGGACAATCACTGCCCTGGTCCTGCTGGCCACACTATTGCTGATACAAAGATGATAATCAGTGTATTTACTTTCCTTCATTAAGGGCTTGCTAATATCCCTGTGCAAAAATATCTTACTTTTTTTCATATGGACTAGCTTCAGTATACCCTTATTAATCTTGAAAGCACTAGGTTTTGATTTGGGGTATAGTCTGCATTGCAAACATGGTGTGAATGGAGAGCAGAACAGCAATCCACAGCCTAATTGTAAATTAACAAGATGTAGTGGTCTGGCTGTAGCAGTGCCAAACCCAGTGTAATTGTCTCTGATGATACTGGCCTTTTAATTTTAATGGACAGAGTTTAATCAGGCAAATTACTTCAACTGTGGAAGCGTTAGAGAAAGAGAATGGAAAGTATCATTGCTGTTACTTTCCGGTGGCTTTCCAGCGCATTGCTGCTAGAACAAGGTAACTTCAGCTCTGTGGTGGCAATCTGATAGTGACACAAGAAGACAGATTGCTTCATTAGGGTCAATTGTGCTTTAAAAAAAATCTTTATAGTCATTGTAACAAGTGGGTGCAACTGTGGTAACACACATGTTTATATTACAAAACATAGAGTTCATGAATATGTTTGAAAGTAGTTCTTTTGGTCTTTTGCTCAGGTACATCCAAGTGTCAACTAGTGGATGAATATCCATTTTCTCTTAAGAGCTGGTTGTCATTTTCTCTTGGAGTGAAAGATATTCCCTAATTCAAGCACGTTTCCTTCCTGCAGTTAAAAGCTGACTGAACAGAACTGTATTTTTCAACTCATAAATCCTCTAAAAAGGAAATCTCATTAGTGTAATGAATACATTGAATGGTTGTTTGTTATAGACAATTAACCTCCATTAATTGGAGTGGTGTGCTCACAGAAGAGGGATTGTTTATTTGACAGAATGATTTTATTTTGTGGGGAGAAGAAGACATTTCAGATAACTTGCCAAAATAACTTCATCTCTGGCTGATGGCACCAAGTTACTGAGGGCAGTGCAAATGAAAGCTGTCTGCAGAGCTGGCACTGCATGCCCATGTAGTGGAACAGCAGGTGAGATTCAGTGCTGATGGGTGGAAAGCAAGGCAAAAGGAGAATTTTTACAAGCTTTACAAGCATGACAACAGGGTCTGACCTAACTCCTCCTGCTTGAGAGGAGTCCAGTTCGCCCACTGGGGAGGTGTTTTGGAAGGTTTGGGATATTAACGTGCAGAGAAGGGGGAAGCAGGGTGTTACAGTTCCACTGAGGGGAGTGCCAGGGAGATGTCTAATCCTACCATCCACTAGTGCCCTTGGAAAAAAAAGTGCTACTGTTCTGTCTCCCTCTGTTTAATTTAGTGGCCTGCAGGGACAATTGCTCAGCCACAGAAAGATGAGCTTTAGAGTCTGGAGCCCTGATACCACAATCTTTCCTGCTTTTGCAAGCAGCAGAGTAGGACATATATGCAGCAGAATGGAAAAGGCACTGATTAGTGTATTTTATATTGATCTTGCATTTTCTGCTGCTGCTGGATCATTTTACTTTCAGCTTTATGATTTTATTAGTAGGTCTTTACAGTTTCTTTTCCTGCTGTTAGTTTTTCCTTGTTTGTGAGATGGAATTGGTGCTGCTATTAGGGATCTCTGTTTCCATCACAAATGTAAGGGAGGCATTATTATCTTTATAAAACTTGCATTAGCATTTACTGTTGTGGTTAATTCTTGGGCATTCTGTATCCCTGTTGCTGCCTGTTGTGAAGCTGAGAAAATGTTAATGGAAAATGGTCCAATTCTAAAGTGCTGCAATCAATATGCAATCCTTCTTACATGTTAACCTTTACCATATGGATTTAATATCACCTCTGATTTACACCTAATAAAACAAGAGCCTGCCTCTAGAATTATTCCCTCTCTCTCTTTTTTTTTTTTTTTTTTTTTAGGATGGAGCATTTTCTGCTTCAGATACCACTGTGTGCTACACTTTGCTTGAGGAACAATCCTATGGCCTTACCCAGCTCCCCTTACCCAACTTCAGCAAAAAACTTCCTGACCTCATGTATCTGCCAGCCTTCAACAAAGCTGGATCTCCCAACTCTGTTTGCAGTCCTGATTCCTTAAACCTGGTGAAGAACCATGTAAGGAGCATATCCCATGGCAGCTTCCTTGGTGCAGCTAAATAATGGAGTATATTTGCAACCAGTACATCCCATTTCAGACCCTGGGTCTTTTTAAGCAGATATTCTGTGGTTTTTCTCTTCAGTGCTTTAATTTGTCTCTTTAAGTTACAATACTTCAAAACTTGACTGCATTAAAAAGATATGTGTTGACTTTCTTCTATTTTATTAATAAATATTTAACCCCAAGTCATTCATTCACCTTCTTGCCTTGCTTTCAGAATGGTACTTATTTATGATTTTCTCCTCAGCAGGCCTTACACCCTCTACAGAGGCAAGCAACAAGAACTAGCTTAATTCCTTACATACTCATCTATTCTCTTTTCTCCCAGCTTCCTCTGAGCTCTGTATCACACCTGACCACTCACATTGTTAGGAGTCAAAAAACACAGCGAAGGCTTGGGAAGTACCAATTATTTCAGTTGTGCTACTGAATAATAGACTGGGAAGAAAATGTCTGGAGTGCATCAAAGGCCCAGTGAAAGTCTGCAGAGACGCCTCTGTTATTTTAGGGATAAATATGTGCAGCCTAAGTAATGTATAACTACTGCATTTAAAGATCTGTGGCATGAAGAGAACACACGGTGCTTCCAGTGACAGGAGCTTGAGAGCACCCTTGGCAGAGGAATAAAGTGACTAACTACAAAGCACATGGATATTTTCATGATGGAAGTTGATAATCAGTTGGAGAAGCACTAAAAGATGGATAAGAGACAGGATAAATGTTGATGGAGAGAAGCTGTAGGATTGGGGTGCTGGGCAGTGAGGTACCTTCACTGAACAGAGCAGGATCCCACATTCCATGGACTCTGCCCTCGGCAAGGAGATCTGGGGAAAGGTCTTGTGCTGAGCTGGGCAGCAGGACAAGGAGAAGGGTGCATTGTCCCTGCATGAGAGGCGTTAGAAACAAGCTTGGGGCTTCCCAGCAGGCTGAGCGTCTGCCCCAGGGGTGCCAGCAATCCCAGCAGTGCCCTGGGGAGAGGGGGCTGTGGGGCAGGAATCTTTGGGAAGATGGATGTGGCTCTGCTGGGTGGTCCAGGATGCACAGCACCAGCACCTGCTGAGCCTGCAGCTGCCTGCTGGTGGTGTGTTTAAGGAGTTTTTATTTCCCTCCTGAAAAAAGCAGTGTCTGGAGGGGCTGCAGGTTTAGATCAGTCCCTACTTCACAATCAGGAGTGGCTCATCCAAGATCAGTGATTCATCTAAGACAAGTGGTTCTCCAAGACCAACAAATCCCCTCACAGACTTGTCTCAAGTGTGTGTAATGTCACTGTGACCTTGGGGTGTCTGATGGCAAGGGTGGGCTCAGCGTGAGAGCGGAAATAGTTTTGAGGTGGTCCCTTGTGTCTCTTGTTCCCCCCAAAACTTCTCAGACAGGCAGTGAGGACCGAGCTGCACTCTGAGACCAGAGGGGGTGGTGTTACATGAGGCATAGTCATATTATTTGAGGCATAGTCATACTATTTAAGCAGGTGTTAGTGGAGCCTGAGATCCTGATTATACCATTTCAGTGATGAATTAATTCTTTATGGCCAGAGGTGAACGTGAAAGGAGCCTCCAGGAGGCCAGACAAGCCCCGTGCAGCCTTTGTGGCGAGAGGCAGGAGCTGTTCAGGAGCGATAAACAGCTGCACACTGTGCTGGTGTTAATGCAGCTGCCAAGAGAGTCTCTCCTATGTTAATCTATGAATTTCATAGCCCAACACTCCATTACTTATTTATAGATTTATAGCTCTCCCCCCTCCCTCCTCCCCAAGCATCTGGCTGCTGTGTAGGAAACTCATGGTGGCAATTACAAAATGCCTTCTGAGAAGCCATCCCCACCCGTGCGGCCGCCGTGGCACCACGGGGGAGCAGCAGCCAGGACCTGGCAGGTGTGTGTTGGACGGGCACCTGCTGGCTCAGGAGCACCTGCTGAGCACCCAGTGCCACCCAGGGCCCACCCCACACTCTGGTTCAGCTTGTACCAGAGCTGGGACCAGTTTCTGCCCCAGGGTGCACGATGGCACCCATGGGCAGGGGCTGTTTCCTCTGGCAGCAGTAACAGAGGTCTCTGTTACACCACATACATGGCTTTGGTCCTCCCTAGTGCTCAGGTCAGAAATAGAAACAGATCAGATAATATGTTTTGTGTCTGATGTGCCATTTTCTCCCACGTGCAGTTTTTTTGTTCCTCATGGGAGCAGTGATCCCACACGTGGCAATTTGCTCCTCTCGGGGCCTGTGCTCGGGGCTGCCTCTGGGCTGGGGTGGGATCGCGGCGTGTGCTGTGCAGGGGTGTCTCTGAAGTGATTCCGTGCATGCATTTCTAATTCTTGCTGTGAGGTACATCTGAGCTGGCTGTTTCACTGGCTGCAGGAGCTGGGATCCACTTTGGAGCCCTGAGAGAGGAAAGGCAGCTCCGGGACCGTGGCCCGTGCTGGAGCCTCTCTGGCTACTGCAGCTTCCAGATGTGTCGCAGGACTCCAGAGGAACAGGGAGCCAAAACACAGCTGCTGCTGCGAGGGATTCAATGAGGGAAGCGATCTTCTGAAGATAAATGTGTTCCATATGCAGCAGGGGGTTTGGAGGGTAACTGGCACCTCTAATAACAGCCAGAAGCAAGCAGACAGCGAGGGGAGAGCCCAGCCGCGCTCGTGTGCCCCACAGGAGGCCACGCACATTCTGCTTTCTGCCAGGCGAGATTTCTCTGCGCGTTTCAAAGGTAGCCTCAAGAAAACGTGTTTTTCAGCAGGCAAGATGAGAAGCTAAAAATGCAAAGGATAAAAACTGCACAGTCACTGGCAGAGGTCAGCATTCACTACCTGTTATCACGTTGTGCTTTCTAATGTGTCTCTGTTATTTCCGCAGCGTGTGCCGTGCTGGAGTGCAGAGATCTTGGTTGTGGCAGTTCCTTTCCTCGCAGTGTTGATGGAGGGTTCAAGGCCCTGACATCCAGCTGATACCTGGGCCCTCAGTGTGAGTGTAGAGGCTTTAAGAGCAGCTACCCCACAGTATCTTATTTTACCTTGCAAGTGCTTCAGCTGGGACATGTTATCTTGCAAAGCTCTTTGTCATTTTAGCACTTGTGCTTTATCTGCACTTGTGTTCTCATTGAATGTATTTGTGGTGTATAGGTGTTACTGCTGGCACCTTTGTGTTTTTCTGAAGCTGAAGGATACCACTTAGACCTGTAGATATCCCTTTTTCTCCAACATATTTTTAATGACTCGTTTTAAAAGATACCAAACTCACCTTAAAGATTATTGCAGAACTGTTCTGATGCTGTGTACAAAATTGGTGCAGAATATTCTTCTATGGATTTGTGAGTACTTCATATTACTTTGAAAAGATCGTGTTCTATTTGAGTGAATTTGATTTTTTGTTGCCCATTAACTTCACAAGTATTTTTATATAATTGTTTCACGTACAGAATAATTAAAATAACATTAAAAACACCCCATTTTTCTTGTCCAAGCATGCTTGCAAGTTTTAGTAGGAAGTTCAATGGTGTGAGCTGAGTAAAATCTAAAATCCTTGTTTAGCAGCTTTAATGCTACTCTGAAAAGAACTACACAGATAAAGAACTCTCTGCACCTGTCAAAACCTCTATCGTAGTCATCATTTTATTTATTTTACCGCATTATTCAAGTTCTTTGAATTCGAGTGTTCTGCACAGGAGAGCTGTATCTCATCATGCCATGAGCTGAGTAGGTGAGATACACTCATTTTCCTCTAAGGAGGTGTTTCAGAGGGAGAAATAATCAGTGGAGGAAGAGAATAATTTCCTAAGTTTTGATGCTTTTGTTACACGACTGTCATCTTTCAAATTCAAGAGTTCCATCTAGAGGAATCCTATTTCATGAGCTTGGTTTTGCTGGCCCCTTAAAGTGTGTCATGTTCTGTGGCTGAAAATAGATTAATTTAGTCCCCTTTCTCAGTTTTTTGTGTTGAATACCTGTGAATTTTATTGTTTCTTCCTGGCAGTTTTTGAAACAACGCTTTCATGTCAGTATTCTCTGCTTACATTTAAAATATCATTTCCATGTTTCTGTTTATCGAGTGTGCTGAAGAGAGAGAGAAATTTTGTTCATGTCTGACTGTCACTTATGAATTTGTAGCCCAGGAAGTTACAAGCCTCAGATTTTCCCATCAACAGATATAAAATATATACTTGAGCAAAAGAAATTTAGAGTAACTGAGCAGACTCTGGCAACACAGAAACTATGTAATAATATAGAAACTGCTGAATGCAGGCAGACCCACTGAGAACTAATATTTCTGCAAACAGATATAAATCTTTGTTCAGTTTGTTTTAGGAGTCACTGTTTCCAAGTATTTTTTTCTCAACCTGTAGGGAAATCTGGAAAAAAATCCAGCTGAAATGCCAACAGAAGCAATTTGCTGTTATCCTTTTGGGGTTGGGAGTTAAATTCCTGTTGTTTTTTTATCTAATGAACCTTTTGAGACCCTCCTGTGGCTCAGATACTCCAGTTTATCTTTTTTAATATTCTTTGTTTGTCAAACAGAGATTAAATACCTCGGTAATGTTTAATAATGAAGTCTCATATCTAAAACTATACTGGAATGATCTTTGTATTCAGATGTGTGGAATTTGTCTAAGGCAGAAGCCAGTCAGAAAGAAAAGTTTTGGCTTCTGAAATCACGTTAGCAAAAGGGTGGCATGGTGCAATGGATGAGAATGAGCTGAAGAAATCCAACTGGTTTTGCTGTGGAACTTGAACTTCTCTGTTTTTCTTAACTTGGTTAAAACAAAGCAAAATAAACCAAGACAAAAACATGGGGAACTTTGGTGTGGCTCTACTTTCCCGAGCAAAAGGAACCATACCCTGCAGATCCATACCTGTGCTGAGAATGCAGCAGCACCCCTGTGCTGCAGGATCTCTGCTGGTGTGCCTGTCTTAGCAAAGCCTTGCTCTGATCACTCTTTGAAGAAAACCCTTTGAAGTAAACCCCTCGAAAAGCAGCGATACAGAGGTGTAGTGCATGAGGGGGCTACTGGAGAACCGAGGGCAGGGCAGTGAGGCTGGGGCTGTAAAAGCAGCTTGCCCAGGCCATGCCTGGAGGGCTCAGTGAAAGGAAACCAAGAGGACTCTGCAGCTGAGTTCTGTGGAAGGGCCTGGATGGATAAAATGCTAAGAACGAGTCCCTCAGCAGCAATCCTGTGCTGGAAATGCCTGACCAGAACAGCCCAAAACAGAGCTTGCAAGGCAATGCCCTAAGAGTTAACTGGGATGAATGATCAGGAGTGATCAGTGATTGCACTGGGGTCTGGGTGTCTTTTATTAGAAGTAGAGATTTCCCTTTACTGTCATGGTTCACGTAAAAGACATAAATATCTTTGAACAGATAAGCAACATGAACTCAGCTGAACACAGCAGGTAAAATGCATTTCTTCACTTAGTTATGTTTTTCTTTCTTTCGAACTCAAAGCAGCATGAATTAATTTTTACCTAATTATGTAATTTTACCCAATTAATTAGAAACCAGATCGTGTTTCTGATTTTCATCCTAAGGCTCATTTCAATTTTGATTATGTATTCACAAAAATTAGAGCTTCTTTACAGTTTTTCTTTAGTTTCTTTTTCTGCCAGCATTTTCTGAAAGTTTTAAATGTTGTTATGAAGACAAATTGAAGTCAATTCCATAACCTCAGGCTTAAATTTGTTTGTACCTTTAATGAAGTCACACTGTGATATGCAATCACAAGTTATTTTATCTAATCTGACAGCTGCCACCTTGTTTCTGCCAGTCTTGACTTCAGAGTTTATTGTAACTTTCCATAACTTTCTCCCTCTTCATTTCCTAACTGGCTTTGCAATTGGGTAATTTTAGGAATTCAGCAGCTGCAAAAATATAAGTTTTCTTGATTTTTATTACCTGTTACACTGCGCTTAAGAGATGATAACCACATGGATGTTTCTGAACAAGTGCATTCAATAACTGTGGTGAGAAGTTTGCTTAGAAGGTGTTTCATGTTCTGCTTAAAAATGTGGATGGTTATATAAGGATGCCTAAGGACTACTGAAGCCTTCTGCTCGTCAATGTCCAGAATTGGGGTGGTGAAATTATTGTTCAGTGTCTGCAGAAGGCCAGATTAATGCACATCTCCAAAAGTATTCAGAAACAAGTTTCTCAGTGAAGAATGTCTATTTATTTGTGCATCTATTTGGTTTACTCACTAAGCTTAATTTCATCTCACATGTAATGATATTTGCACAGTGTAATTTCAGGAAAGACTGTGATCCATAAAGAAGTTCCCAAACAAGATAACGGTAAAGAAGATTTAATTGTGACAATTTATTGTTCTTCAAAATAATGAGGCTGCTTAATAAAGATGAAACAAGGACTCAAAATCCCGGAAGCAGGCAGTGCAAAGTCTGCTTTGTCCTTAGTTTTACCCCATGTCCATCATCCATCAGCTGAAGTTCCTAATTAGCTGTCATGTGAAATGTCACTCCAGAGTGTGCATTCGCTTTTCCTACGATGGCATTTTCCCTGACACCTGATGTCCATTGAATGTGAAGTTGTGGTCTAAACTGAGAAGTCCAACCCAGAGACACATTTAAATATACTTTTAAATTAAATTAGGCACAGTTTAAGTGTTCCCTTAGTTGGGACCCAGGAACTGATCTTTGAATCTTCCATGCCTGGTGACTCACCCTATAGAAGCCCAATTTTTTGAGGCAGTAAACAGCTGATTGGTGCAAAGTGCAAACTGCCCTCATCTGAACTGCAGAGAAACCTCAGGAAGGTGGACTGATGCTTCCATAAACAGAAAGTGGAAAATGGATTTTTTTTTTCCAGTGGGAAGTGTGTAATTTAATCAAGGTGGAAACATCGCATAGGAATGTGCTGTTTTCAGGACAATTTAAAAAAAAAAAAAAAAGATCAGATATTCGAGTATTTTCACTGCTGAGTCTTGGAGTCTCAGTGTTTAAAGGGGAAGTTTTTTACACAAACATTCATAGAGGATCAGGCTATAGTTGGCACTTGAAAGAGAATGAATGAATTAGTAGATGCTACCAAATATAATTTGTAAAGAATTCCCTTCCTGAGAAAGCAGTAGAATTTAAATGACTGCTTGAATGTATTCATTGCCAGCATCTGCCAAGAGTATTCATAAAAGGAGATAGGCTAGAAGTGAATTTCAGGATGATCTTTGGAGGCTGAGGCCTTCACTTTCCATCAGACAGATACAAGGGCAGAGCTAGGGGACTTTTATGTAAATTTGATTAATATAATCCCCCAGACATATATAATATATAATGTATCTCCAGCCATCAAAGTAGGATAGAATTAGAAACAGGACAGGTGATGTACTTTTACCCTTTCACTAAATTTCTCATGGGGTTATACTGGGTGAGGAGTTCACTTTTATTCCTATTTCTCCCCCAGGTTCTTGGCAAAAAATATTCCATGTCTTCATTTTCAGCATGACCAGTGAGAAAACTTCTGTTCAATTTTGCCTATTTTGAATTATGAATGTGCAAAACCTTTAGCATGGAAAGTCACAAATTGCTGATTCTGTGTTCTGAAAGAGCAGCTCCTCCCAAAACCTTCAACTTTCAAAATATTTTCCCCTGATTGGGATCTAACCATGGAGCAGGGCAGAGAGGAAGGAGCTGAAGCATTCTAATGAAATTATCTTTAAAGCCAAAATTGTTCTAAAACCTTAAATAATAGGTAGCTCCTGTGACTGTATTATTATTTACTTACAGGTCAGATGACTCTTTATTTTTGCCTTAGCATCGTGTGGCTAAACTTAAATGCAAAAGCAAAATGTTGATGAGTCAGGTAGCTCAAACAAGATGCAGCAGGCAGGATGCTTCAAATATTGCCAAACATCTTCTGTAAGATGTATCTAATTAGAAGTTTGTTCCCTACTTAGCAGCAGACAACAGATGTCTCCAGAAGTAAAGCAGCTTTTCTTTCACCATTTTTATCTGCATAGGCTGGATCTGGATTCTGACCATGTAAACATATCTTCTGTAGCAGCAGTATAGTTATACATATATTCATCATATATACTTGGGTGAGTTTCCCTTCTTTTAATTAAACTAATTATGAACTCCTAGTTCTTTTCTTACTGTTTGGTGCTTCAAAATGAAAAATTTAATAACAACAGTATTATCAGTAAGAATGAAGAGCTTCATGCTAATGGTCCGTACAGACTTTATAATGTGGACAAAACCCCAACCATTTTCATTTCTTCTGCATTTGGCTTTGTTTCAGCTTCAGAAATCAGCTGTGGGATTACAGACGGACATGCACCATCCAGAAAGTCTCATTCCACCAAGTGAACCTCACCTCAACTGACCCTGATGTTGTGCAGCAGTGTCTTTCAGAAGGAAACACTTCCAGAGCAGGAAGATGATGTAGACCAGCTGGAACTCTGTGAAGCTCCCAAGGGAAGACCTCCATCGCCAGATCTGAAGCCAGTGAGTGGTGCTTGCCTGCTGTTAGAGGAGGGAGTGGAGATCCTGTGATTACTCTGATGTGTTCAATAGTGTAGCCTGCTGCAATGGTCTTTTGTTTGATGTCTTTGGTTACTCAGTGTCAATTTTCAAAGGTGGGTTTTTCAACGTAGAATTGTTCCTCGGAAAATTAACCATTCCAGAGGATCTCAGGACACGTTGGTGCAGATCTTTAGCTTCTTGCCCTTGTGTTTGGACAAATATCTCATCTTAGGTCACTCACTGCAACTGAATTAGTAGAAGCTGATCCTTCTCCTGTTCTCAATGCAAGTATTTAAAAGGTAACATGCAGCTTTATTTCTCTCCCAAAACATGTGGGGGAAAAAGAAAAGTTTCCCTTTGTAGTCATTTCTAGTTTTCTTGTCATCTTCTCTGAAGTACTTAAAAAATTAATCCCAAGGATATTCAAAGCTAACAACAGTGAGAAGGTGCAGAATGCTGCTAAAGCTTTAAATGCTCTACACCAGGTCCTTGTGGCATTAACTAATGAATCCCCACAGCACTTCCAGAACTGCAGCTTGCACTAGGCATTTTGTTGTCTTGACCCCATCATAATTTGTAAAAATCAACACACAGATATTCAAAGTAACTGAACCTGTGTCATGTGCAGGAGCAGCCAGCTGGTGACTGGGCACCTGGATGAAAGCTTAGGAACCAGGGATCTGATTTCAGGTCTGTGTTATGGGAATTGTTATGACTTTTCTAATGCCTGAAGTGCTTTCTGATTATGCATGCACATGTCAGAGCAAAACGTGGACATGCACCAGCCCCTCTAGCATTTCTGTTCTTTGTAAAAAACCCCAGGCCTGGCAGGCTGAGCAGAGTGGTAGTGGGCTGTAGATCAGCAGAGAATGAGGATTACAGGGCTCATATCCTGGCTGTTAAATCAATAGCACCTGTCTAGTAAGCCTAATTACTGTAGGGCAAGTCCTTTTTCCTCTATTTTGCTTCCCCTTTTTAATCACCTCGGTTTTTTTTTTTATTGTAGTTGCTGGAGGACAGGGAGAACAAATGCTGCTTAACAGTGTGGACAGGAGTTTAGCATGACTTTAGTTGTTGCAAAGCCTGGAGTGACTTGGTAGGACTTCCCAAGAGACAACCACTACCACTTAAAGCAAGGCAGCACTATTCTGTATCCTCTATAAATCCTACTCTGCCACACTTTTTAGATATTTTAAATATACCTTAGAGATGCTCAAACAGTGTATTAGCACTGTGCCTTCCTTGTATACATCAATATGTAAGCGACTAAGGAAGTTCCTGAGTTACCATGGAGCTGAACTGCACGGATCTTGGGAGAGAATGAAAACCAATAAAGCAGAATGAGAGAATAACTCCCTGGGAACTGGATTTCCAAAGAGCAAATAACTGAACGCCGCATCAAATGTACTTTTACCCCTTTCTCTAAAGACAGCAGACATGGATGAACTTTGCCAGTCAGATTCCTCTGTTAGGCACATCCGTGGTGTAGCGCTTAGGTGTTTTTTTCAGAGAAAATACAGCCTAGGATTTCCCCTGAGGTGAATTTCTGATGCCTTTGTGTGTCTGTTGGACTCTGCTAGAAACTCTTTACTTGAACACATGCAATTTCTTCCTCCTTTAATCCTGGCAAGCACCTCCCCCAGCGCTCCTCATCAGGGGCACCGCTCTTTAAAAACAAAGTTTGAGCACCCACGCTCCACTTGGGCAGCTGCAAGTGCAGGAGAAAGGGAAGAGTGTTCCCTCCTGAGCAATTCAGGGAATGCAAGCAGCCTTAGGAGAGGGTGGGATTTGTTTTGCTAAGTGTGGATACTTTCATGTGAGCAAGAGGTCCGAGTCACCGGAGAGAAACACCTGCATTTAAGCTTCTATTTTTGCCTGAGATGAACAGGCAAAAATAGCAGCAGAGACCCCCCATCGCTGTATTGATCACCTTGCCATCGATTATCAGACCTTCAGATCCCACTTCTGCTCTCCCCCAGCAGCCCCTGGACCGCCTGTCTGGTTGCACTGAGCATTTTATCCTGGATGTTCCTGTGGCCATGGACTGGTTCCTTGATTGACAGGATCCCCTCTCACCATGATCACCTCTTCTCAAAAAACCATTTAATTCTGCTCCTTAAATTCTGAATCTGGGGAAGGAAGATAAAACTTGAAGGATGGGAGTTGGGGCTCAAAGATCCCTGGAGACAAGAACGTTTCATTCTCTCTTCATAGAAGCAAAATGTAGAAAAGCTGTTATTCTTCTGTTTCTTCCAGGCATTTTATATATGACTGGGTGGATTAATTTGTTTTCCAACCCAAGCAGCTTTGTTATCCAATTTAGCATAAATTCCTATGTGTATTGGGAGAAAACAGCTATACTCCAATGGATTTTTTCAAAATGCCTCAGAAAACCTACAAGTAAATTCCACAGAAATGTCGAAAATTTTTAACAAGGCTAGAAATGACTTAATAATCAGAAGTAAATATTATGAATGCTTGTCAGTCATGTATTGCAGGAGAATTAACTAGCTAATCAGATTTTAACTACTTTTTTTCTTATGAACAATAGAACAATCTGAAATACTGAAATATTCATCCCCGAGAAGAGCTGATACCAAGCTTCTGGTTAAATTACTGTCTGTGTTGGACTTCTTGATCATATAGAAGGAACAACTAAAACTCTACAAGAAAGCTGTATGAAAACCCTGCAAATCAATTGATCCTACCTTGGTATATTTTGTTGTCCTAGCAATCACAGGGAATGTTTGAAAATGGAACAGATAAAATTTAATTTTTATTTTTACCAGGACAGGACAAAAAGGAAACTCTTTGGAAGAAAACAAACAAGAAAAACATCTGTACCTCAAGGAAGTTTTTTTCAGGAGTCTGCATGAGAAACCTGCTCCCAGGAAGTTGGATGTCTCAGAGCACTTGGCCTTTTTATAAGAAAAGGGAAAAACACTCAGGTAAAGGCTACAGGCACTTTGTAACTTCTACTGCACTGGCTCATCTTAAAAACCCATGGAGGCTGTCTAGCTATCTTGGGAAGCATCTAACCCTCATTACTCTGAAAAGTGATCCTTCTAGGCTCCCTTAAACCACTGAACTGGAGGATTATGCTCAGTGCAGTGAGGAAGTTCTGCTCGCTGCTGATCGATCGTCTGGCAGCCAGCAGGACCCTGCCATGAGGAGGAGGAGGAGGAGGAGGGAGGAACACAATGCTATTTCTGAACTTCATAAAGCTTCCCTGTAATCCATCATGAAAATTGGTGGATCATGAGGGATATCAGTTAATTTAGCTAGAGTTCAGCTGAGTTTGTTTTTCCTGGAGAAGAGTTTTTACAGCATCCATTAGGGATTTTTAAATTATTTTCAGCGGAGGAGATCACGGAGGTTCCTGTTCCCTTCTCGAGAGCCAGCAAAACAAACAAACAGCAAAATTCACTTCGCCTCAAACAATTTGCAAACTATAAACAAGTGCAGAAATCAGCAAACAGATTCAGCAAACAGGCTGGGGAAGCATAAAGTAACAGCCAGACAGTTATGACCAGCATGAGATTATTACGATCAACAATCTAAATTATTATTGTACATCCCTAAGTAGCCTATTCTGGCAGCCCCATAATGTATGTAACACACTGTACCTTCTGCTGCTCCATATCTTTATAATTGGTTGCCAGTAATTTCTGTTTTCATCACAGTATTTGGTGCATTTTTGATTGTTTCTTCTGCTGAATGCAGGCAACAGATAAAATTTGCATTCACAGCACTTGCAGTTGCCTGGCTTCTGCAGAATTTTTAAATTCCAGCAGTTGAAAAATGGTCTTGATTTAAGTTTAAAATAAGTAAGATACAATTAAAATAATTCAATTGACCATCAAAAAGCTTAACTTCAAAGGAATTAAAACCCTCTCTAAGATTTATTGTCACCTCACAGTCCATTTGCTGTATTTTGAGCACTTTTATCAATGGATAATCTTACCAAAGGCTTCATGGACATGAGAGATGATTAAAAACAGAAGATCAAAGCATGCAAACAAATCCTGTTAACAAACTCTAGCGAACGGGGATTGTTTTACAATTAAATATGAAGCCAACTCAAACAAATATTTGGAAACACTGAAGAGGGATCCTGTTGTAGCTTTTGGCAGGGTGTGCTTTATATATTATGAAGACATTTTTGTCCTGTTGCCACTGCTCTGACCAGAAGCCACATGTGTGGACCATCATTGCACCTTCTTCTCTCCCACCAGCATTTTCCTTTCTCAATGCTCTGCCTCAAGACAGCCTCACAAATCAGGAGCTAAATTCAATAAAGAAACAGCGAGGTTCTTCAAAAATATTGCATTAAACCCCTCAGCTCAGCATCAATACATGGAGTTCCTGCTGGGAAGAGGGACAACTTGATCAACTCCATATCCCACAATGGAGTACCAGNAACGGGGATTGTTTTACAATTAAATATGAAGCCAACTCAAACAAATATTTGGAAACACTGAAGAGGGATCCTGTTGTAGCTTTTGGCAAGGTGTGCTTTATATGTTATGAAGACATTTTTGTCCTGTTGCCACTGCTCTGACCAGAAGCCACATGTGTGGACCTTGCACACATGTGCACCTTCCTTCTCTCCCACCAGCATTTTCCTTTCTCAATGCTCTGCCTCAAGACAGCCTCACAAATCAGGAGCTAAATTCAATAAAGAAGCAGCGAGGTTCTTCAAAAATATTGCATTAAACCCCTCAGCTCAGCATCAATACATGGAGTTCCTGCTGGGAAGAGGGACAACTTGATCAACTCCATATCCCACAATGGAGTACCAGTCATCTGAGGGTTTTAACAAAGTTTCTCATGCCTTCCAGAAAAGCAGAATTTGCACTATGGGGTTTTGTAAATCCTTTTACCACTAATGGTACTACTATTAAACAAACCTTTTGAGGTAGCATGTGAAGGCTGTGACTAATTTGCCTTTGCCCATGGTTAAGCAATACAAACTGCTTCCCTGGACTCCAAATAATAGACTGAAATATTCCCATTTCCTGCAGATGAGTGAAAATAAACAGATCCGATCTGATTTGAAAGAATGTGAGTAGAACAGGCCTTCATTTGTAGGGGAAAATAAACTTTGCTGATCCCGTAGGCCTGGAACTATAAACAGCATCCTTTTTCTCCCAGGGCAGTGTATAATGTGAATGCATGGTTTGAACATCCTCAAAATAAACAGCTAATCACCCTTTCTGGCCTAATTAGGTTATGCTCTGGCTGCTGGCTCTAGGTCTCCTGCGAAGCGGCACTGAGGGAAGCCCTGCTCCTCTCTCCCAAGGAGGAGAGCCTGTCCAACTCTCTCTTTGTTAACTAACATTTGCTCCTTGAGGATATCCAGCTCGGGGATCTTCCTTGAAAGCTTGGCAGATCCAAGGGCAAGAATGTTCTCACTGCTTTCCTCCGAGAACAAGGGTAACCTTTTCCTTTTCTTCCTCTCTCTGCTCATTGCACAGATGCAATGGGAGGATGAGCAAATAATATTTTTTATTCTTTTTTAAGTTTTTTTTTTTCCTGGATTTGGACTGTCTGCCTGTTTGGTGTGTATCAGCAAGGTGCAACGGGTTAGATTTTTTGCATGGGCATTTAATTCACTCTTTGCAGAAAGGTGATTTATCCTCAGTACAGCTGTGGGTGTCCACTGCAAATGGTAACTAAACAATCTCTAAGGACTGTGTGGGGCCTCTGTTATTTTTACTGCAGTATTGCAGAGAGGGGTCTGGAGCACAGATGTGTTGTAAGGCCTGCCCAAGCTGACACTTAGCAAGGAAAGACCTGGGAACTCAGAAGTTGCTGACTGAAGCTCACAGTCTGGATCCTGCACTGCTGAGTCCTTAACGGGGCTGCTGTGAGTGCTGGAGCACTTCAGGTGCTGCCTGGGATTGGTAGCAAACAGAATTACTGCTGGGAGAAATCAGTAGCAAAGGCCAAGTGGACTTTCAGGCTCTTCTTTTTCAAGGCTTTATGGGCTGCAGCATAGGGCCTGTAAGAGGAAAAAGATCTGACCAGATTCAGAGCATTTCCATATTTGCACTTTTCTAGATTTCTCTGAATGTATGCTTAGATCTTGAAATATGTTCCCATTTTTCATTGGTCTTTTAAAATAGTTGTTCTTCTGTATCAAAACCAGCCCATCCTACCTTTAATCCCCCTTTCAAAGTTTCTTTTCATCTTTAGAACAGCTAAAGGTGCTCTGAGGACTGTTTAAACTGTAATTTTCAATGTGCTAATTTCCTCTTCTTCTTCTTTCTGGCAAGACTTGCAGAGGGGCTGGGGCAGAGCTGCTGAGGATGCCAGCAGGGCCCATCTTTCCCAAGCTGTCCACAGGTGGATACCAGCCTGGTCATGGCCAGTTTCCTTTCTTCTTGGCCCCACTTCAACGTGCAGTGAGTGCAGGGAGCAGTTACTGCATCCAGTGTTGATTCTAAAGGCACAGACCCTTTTTTAGTGCCCTTTCTCCAAATTGAGAAGTGATTAGCACTAACCCTAGAACTGAACTTCTGCTCCTTTGAGCCTCTCAGATCTATATCCTCTCACATTTTTTTCATGCCTGTGACTTCCTTTTAGGAATAGCAAACCTTTTAGGAAGTGCAAACCAAGGAAAATAGAAACAGCCGAGCAAAGACATTTCTGAGCCACAGGCACTGAATTCTCTAGGATGGCCAGGTGAGACACTGCTGCTGTCCCGGCTGCTGCCCCCAGGCAGCCAAACCATCCCTGCCCCCCTCCCAAAATGCATTTCCCCACCTTCACCAAGGAGCTGTGTCTCCACCTGCAGCTGGGACCTGCTGCAGGACATTGTTGGTGTCTGAGGCAGTGGTGGAAAGGGAGATGAGGCCGTGACAAGCCCATGGTGAGGGCTCTGGTGGGAGGGGACACGTGTGCTCAGCGCAGGAGAGACGAGGATGCAGCAGCACCAAGAGTGTTCACAGTTTAATAGACATATTTCACACTGTCACAGCATCTTTGCAGGAGCTCAGCTCCCAGTTTAGGTATCTGAGCAAGTGACAGACTGCACGGAGGGGCTGTGACAGGGAGGCCTCTCCCCTCGAGCCACGCTCGCAAAAATCTTGATGACGGATGCAAATCACTTAGAGCCAAATTAAGAGAAGTATATTTAGGCACCTAGAGCAGTAAAGAGGCACTTAATAGGATTTTCAGAAGTGTATAAGCAGATTAAGCATCCAGCTCCTGTTGAAATCAATGCAGATGGAGAGTTTAAAGAAAAAAAAATATCTTGATGTATCTCAGCACTGTTACAGCCTGGGTGCATTGCAGGGGGTGGTGAGTGGGCTCAGAGATAAGCCTTACAATTAGCAGGGCTCTCTGGTTGTACCAAGTCCCCAAAACCATGGGAGCAAGTTCTTAAGCTCCTACAAGGGCTGAATTAGACAGGCCTGTGGGAATAAAAGAGCAAGGCCTGGAGGGAGAGGTAATGATCTTTGTGTGCTTGCCAGAGAAGGAGCAGGACTTCTGCAGAGAAAGAAGCAGAAAGTAACACAAAACCGAGGAGACAGAGCAATCACTGGATCTTCGCTCAAGAAAAGCCCTTGCAACAGCTTTTTTTTGGTTACAGAGTTGGCCAAGAGGGGCTAGGTGAAGAACATGCTGGTTGTTTGATTTTGACAGGGAAGCAGCACTTTTGCAGTCCTCGTAAATAAATGTATTTGACCCAAAGAAACATCTTCTGTTGCCAGTTTCTCCCTTGGGTAGAAAGTACTTGTCAGGACCTGGATTTTGCCTCACTCTGTGATTTATACATGGAGTATAATACTGTAAAGTCAGTTCCCTGCTTTCTCTGAAATGCAGCTCCAAGTCTGTCGAGCTGAAATCAGTCCTTTTTTGCTTTACTGAGCAGGAGTGATGATACATACATTAAGGACTGCGAGGCACTGTGGTAACTGGGGCCAATTAGCTGCTACCCGAGGGCAGTAGCTCCCAGATGTGGGATATCAGACAACTGCAAACCTACAGAACTGCTAGCAGATCACTCATTATTCCCCTCCAGAGACTTTTAATTGGAGGATTAACACACGGTATTTTGAGTGAGTGTCCTCAGAACATTTATCTTCTTCTATGGCATGTCAGTCCCTCAGGGAGCACTACTTGGGAAGCAACCATTGCTAGAGGTGACAGGGAGGAGTTAGTTATCTTCCCTGAAATCCCTGTTGACATGAGTGGCTGATGCAGAGAGGAGGCAAGAGATAGGCTTGCCATAGCTGCATTCCCAAACATATGAACAACACTGAATAAATGCAGCAATCTCAGGTACCCTACGGGCTGCTGACTCCAGCTTCGTGCCAGTGGTTTCTAAACTGAACTTGGCTACAAACCTCTGTTACGAAGAAGACTAATGCTGGAGGATTCAGAATAGTCATTAATGTGAAACATGCTAGAAGAGTCAGGCAAGAGAAAGATGTTATATGGGTCAGCTGACAAGATTCAGCTGTGAAAGTCCAGGTAGTGGCCAAGAAACCTGAAGGTAGGGAAGAAGACTTTTCTGTGTTACATCTTACCTGATCAACACCGTTTAAAACCAGTAGGGACAAGTTTCTAGATGCTGCTGGTAAAAGGAATTTCTCAGGGCTGCTCTCCTTTTGGCTTCCTAACCCCTTTCCTGTAAAAGTTAGATCCTTCTAACCGGACTGTAGTGGTGAAATGTCTGATGCACTGGAGCTCTTTGCCCACCTGGAAAGAAAGCAGGAAGGAACCTCGGTAGGCAGTGCATGCCTATATTTACTTATAATATTTTCTCTGGGTTTTAAGTGCTGAATTATTAGTGTTATGCTAATAAAATCCATTTAAGCTCACAGAATAGTCTTTCATTTAAAGAGAAGGGATTCTGGCAATTTGCCAGCAGGCTAGCAGGATATTAATCAGACAATACCTAGGGACCAACACAACTATATTGCTTTTAATCTTTTGACCAGCAAGGAAAACAGGAAGAAATCCATTTCCCTCCTTTCTTTGCTCAATGGGATAACCAGCTGGTACAGACAAGCTGCAGCTCAGTTCAATTTGGGAGTAAATATTTAGGTTTTAGCTGGGTAAATGGGAGAGCAGTGCTACTTTCATGCAGCCAGGTGCCACTCATGGTCACGGTGGGGCCCTGCAGGGCTTTGGCTCCTGGAGTCACATACTAATAACAGAATGTCACCTTGCACTGGAAAAGTCCAGAGCTTTGCTCAGATGTGCCTGGGAAGGAAAAGTTTGTTTGACTGTGCCAGACAGTCATTTAAGGTGATTGTGGGGGGTGTTCAGGGCTGGATTTTCAGTCTCCACACTGATTGTGAGAGTGCAGACCCAGGGAGGAGAGGAGGAGGCTTCCAAAGCAGGGACTCCACTGGGCTCCCAGCAGGGACCACACCATGGCAGGGGACTTGGCACTGCAATGTGAGGGGTCTGTTTTGTCCCCAGATACCAACACATAGAGTAGACCAAGAAATGTGTCATATTTTAATGTCCTCACAGAACCACCCTTTAAAGATGGTAAAGATGTCCTCCCTGAATCTGCAGCCAGTCCTCCAGTGTGTGTGTCCTGTGGGAACCTTTAGGGATTCTTTAGTGGGGTTTAGGCCTGAGCTGGTCTCGCCTTGTTTCTGTGTTCTCAGATGAAGAACAAAAATTAATCACCCAGATCTTTAAGGCAGATTCTGTGTTCTTTATGCAGACCCTTCCTACCAGCAGCAGAAGACTGAAGAGTGAAAGCATTTTAACATCCTGGGGCACTTATATGGAGACAAGTGGATCTGTTCTCCTGCCTGAGAGCCCTCCTCTGAGACTCCTGGTGGGGAGAATCCATCCCAGGCATGCTCCTTTGTTTCCCACAAGGACATAGCCCATCAAATCAGCACCGCCAACCTGCTGCAGAGAATGGGGCCAGGGGTCTGGACCAAACTACTCCTACTGAAGCCCTGAAAAATGAGCAAACCATCTAAAAAGCAAAGGCATCATTAAATTTCCTTTCCACGTGGTGAATGAAGAAGCTTCTACCTGGGGAAGAAAGGAAAAGTGTTCTTTTTGTTAGCTTCATTCGGAGAGGAAAAAAATCTTTGAGGAATTTTCTGGCATGTGGCTCCTGTTAGGTTTCAGCCAGCTGAGCTGTTTTCAGAAGTACTGGAATGTAATTTCAGCAATAACTGATCAAAAGAAACAGAGGCAGTGAGGGTGTTCTGTTGCACAGAAGTCCTGGATGAAAATCCATACATTGTGTCTAAGAGCACAGATTTAACAGAAGTGAATCCAGAGAGCTGAATTCCTGCAATCTGGCTCTGCCCTGAACAATGGAAAATTGGAGACATTGCTGGATGGGGGATGGCACTTTTCAACTCCAATTTCAGTCAATTGACTCAAACTCATCTGTAAACCTTTGGCACTGCTGATGAAAAAATTTAATTTCCCACCATTTTTAAAATTTATTGCTCAGGATGCTTAAGTCCTAAATTAGACATAGAGCTTTTGGTGTAAGCCAGCATAATCCTTTTACCATGGAATCATTCTGTTATACAGTATTTTGACCGCTCTATGAGTGTGTGAAATTGTTGTCTAAAATGCATTGCTTAACACTGATATTTGCCTGTTTTGGACAAACTGTTAAAAATTTTGAAAGGAAATTATGCAAAACAAAGCAGCTTACTCTTTAGTCTCTTGAGTGGGAAACACTTGAGTTCTGCATAGTTTCAAAGTGCTTTTGAAAGAACTGAAATTGTTCAGTGTCGTGCTACAACAGTGTAAGTTTTTTAAGGGCTAGTTAAATTATTTTCATGGGACAAAGAAGTCCCTTACACAGTGCTGTATCTGCAAAAGAACACAAAATGTGTGCTCAGTTGTACTGGGATGATGGAATCACGCTGCTCTCAATGAGCTGAGCTCTCAAGTCTGCTGAGGAGATTCCCGTTGCCTTTCAGTCTTTGGACCAATCCATATATGAAAGAATTACTTTATTCCTGCCTCTGGTGGGAAGTGCACTGAGAAGTCTGTGTGAGGGAACTTGGAGCCATTCTGCTGGTACTCGTGGCTATGCAGTTCTGGGAAGAGAAGTTCCTGTTCTGTGCTGTCTCCTAAGAGCAAAAATCCTTAAAAGATCTGGCCCTCCATGTGATTTGCTTATACAGTAATTTTCTTCTCCTGAATGAAGCCAGGAAAGAGTTTCCCATTACATTTCAGGGAAGTTAAGCGATGTGCAGAGCAGATATGTCAAATAACAGAGTTCTAGTGTGTAGAAACCAAGTCAACATTAATAAAAGTTTGCTGTCTTTTTGAAATTATCTTATACATTAGAGTGTCAAATGCTCTAGGACTTATAATGCAAGAAGACAGGATGAATCCAAGGCAATGAAATGAAACTAATTAAAGTGTCAGATAACACAAGTTTGGGTTGTTTGAAACAGACCTTTATGTAAGATAGTGAGATCTTCATTAGAGGGCCACAAACTTAACTTTTAATAAGAAATAATCTTAATAATTTTTTACATCAAGTCTGGCCTCTGCTGCCTACAAATTTGGATTGATATATCAAAGTACATATTGCCTTTAATGTTCCTGTCAAACCTGAGCTGTGATGCATGGAGTTATTCCCTACTTGGAGGGATGATTCTGTGAAACTTAGCTAATAAAAACGTGACACAGCCAGTGACTGATGTCTGTTCTCTCAGGGTGTGTTAGCGTGGGACAAACACTGCATACGCAGTCTCTTCTTGACACTGAAAAATGAGACACATCTAGTAAAAAACCATAATATATGCTCTAATGGTCTTGCAGCGACCTTCTCCTTGTCTTTCTGCCTCCTCACACACCTTTCTCACCTCTCAACTCTTTCCCTCCCTTCCCTTGTAGGCTCTGAGCCTACAATTTATCTTGCAGTGAGGTCTCTGCTGCCTCTGAATGCTTATGCACAGGCCCTGGCAGGGACTGGGCTTCCTCTGCAGGAGATCCCAGGCTGCTTTTTGCCAGCTTGGACCATGAGCAGACAAAGAAAAAAGCTTTTCCTGGTGAAATAAAGACGCACTTAAAAAATCGAAACAAACCTCAGCAGCCAATCCAAATCCCAGTCTGAGCAACCTGGTAATTTGTCAGTGCCAGGCCTCAGCCCACTATTAGTCTTTTTCTGGATAGAGATGACAGAGCTCTGTTGACAAGCTGTAGGACTTATTTTGGGAGCTGGCACCTGGCTCCTGGCACGTCCCCCTGACGCCTGTGTCACGCTCCTCGGAGCTGCCTTTGGCTGTGCAGAGGTTGGAGCCAGAGTGAGCCTGGCACTGCCAGCCTGCCTGGGTGGGAACCTCGCTCTCTGTTCCCATAATTACATGTCCCTGTTTCCCTGCTGTCCCCAGGGCTGTCTAAGGCCGAGCAGAGCTGGCAGGAGGGGTGTCCCAGTGCTCACATGAGGCTTCTCACCCTTCCCCAGAGGGGATGGAAGGTGCTTTGGCCTCTCTCTCTCAGCCTCCCTCTCCTGCTGTGTCCCTCTGCTCCCTGAGCTGCTCCCCTTGTCCTTGCTCAGTGCCACAGTCAGGGCCACTGGATATGAGTCTGCTCCGTCCCTTCCCGCAAAAGGCCACGGCATCTCATCTGGAGCCTTCCTGCTCTCACTGCAAGAAAATATTTAGCATTTTAATATCTTTTTCACATTTTTAGAAGTAATTTATGTATGAACATACACAGTGCTTAGTAATCGTTTCTCAGATGAATGTGGAATTTTTCTAAAATTAAACTATCATTCTTTTCCCTTCACACTTGGCTGTCATATCTTTCTTAATGCAAATCAGTCATTGACTAGAGACACCTACTGTAAGAAGCTATTTTAGCCGTCTGATCGGTTATAAATTGATTTTAGAAGTGAAGACCATTTTGGGGAGATAAGCTGGGATTGGTAGGGAATGGAAAAAATAATTCAGAGGGGAAGTTTTTGTTTGAATGTAAGTGACTATTTACCTCTATGCCCGAGCAAAGGCTGTAATCCAGGGGTCCTGTCTCTCTTTCCTCTCGCTTTAACTCATAGACCACAAATCCTTCACCTGCCCTGGCCCTTTACAATGCAGAGCCCTTGAGGACCAGAGACAGGTACCCCAAGGAAAAAATATTTCCCCTTTCAGTCTCCATTTGATACAGGGAACATTACCTTTGAAAGAGCCAGGCTACTCCTCTGCTCTGAAGCAAGTCCCTCAGCGCAGGAATGAAAAGGAATCCATTATGGTTACTTTCAGAGAAACCTCTCTTCCCCGCAGTATTTCCTCCTGCTATGCTTCAAGTGCTCTTCAGAGGGAATATTCACATTTTCCAGGCAAAGAAAATGGCTTTGCTATCACAGTAGTGGTCTGCACAAAGTGAGAGCAAAGCAAAGGAAGTTCACTGGATGCAACTTGGGAAGTTGGGAAAAATGAGAACTGTTTTCTGGTTTTCTCTTTTCTGCTCTTTATTCTTCAGGGCCAGCTCTGATGTTGTCTGCTGGGGCTTGAACAAGGAGCTTAATTTTTAAGGCATGACTTTTCTCTTTGCATTTTAAAAATTTTCTGTTACTTGCACTGCCAGTTCTTTGTATGTAATTAAAAGTATGCAAACAGTGGCTGAGTTTTTAAATTAATTCAGTTTGAGTGAACATGCTCACCAACTTCAAGGTTTGCATGCTGTGTCTATAGGAACAGTTGTTATCCTGGCAGGAGTTTTGGGAGTCAGTTTTGAAACCACAAAAATAAACATAGAAAGCAACTTCTACTACCTACAAGAATTTCTGTGCTTTCCAGGTTTGTTAAACCATTTATTTTCTTCCCCTAGCAAATTACAGCTGTGCAACACTATTCAGATTTTGATTATTTATGATCAATCCACCTTGTCAAACCTTCTGAATACTGTTAGTCAAATGTATTCAAATAAACAAATACATGTAACAGTTGCAGCAGGTTTATAGATATTCATAGAGCAGAGAAACAACCTAATAAATCAAATCAATTACAAATTGCCTGTTCCTTGCACAGCTCTATTGTCCCCTGAACACTCGTAATTGAGAGCTCAAAGGTGAACATTCTTACTTTCATAAGTTTTAAGGGAGCATGTTTTTTTAATGCCTAGACATGTGGTTTCTCAGATGTGTACAGGATTTTCTAACATGCTCCATTTAATACAAAATTCAGGGCAGTTATAATCCTCCTCTACTCCTGAGCTCGAAACAGAGTCCTGGATCAGATTGCAGTTCTGGAGTGAGGCCAATTGCTAAAGGAAGCGATTCTTCTGCCCCTCACCTTCCATGTATTAAAAGATACCCCTTGCTGGCTTCCAAGGAAGCTCCCTGGGAACCCAGAGCTGCAGATGCACCAGTGGGAAGGTGCGATGCCTTTGGCAAGGATGTGTGGCATCGCCTGGAGCCACCCCGTCCCACCACCCTGGAAAAGGAAAGCACTTCCCAGTTCCTTCTGACAGCTCTTCACATCAGCTGAGCTCAAAGCCTTCTGCCATCTGTTTGCATCTTTGTTGCAACCTATCAGAGTCTGTTTTATTAAGGATTCAGCACCGGTGCCCCAGCTACAAGTGAATGCAAGCACACAGCTTCTCTATAATGGCACAGGAGCAGCTGCAGGGAGCAGCCTGAGGCCCGTGTCCCCAGTGTCCTGTTTTGTACCAAAAACCTGTGGGGTGAGGAGGGCTGGCCCTGCTGGCCCCCTGATTCGGGAGGCAGATGTGCCACTACAGCCAGAGATGGAAGGACGGCCTCGGTCCATAGCTGTGCACTGTCCTGTGAGGCAGGAGCCGAAACACCACTGCAGCCCACATCCTTGGGACACAGCATGGCCCACCTGGAAGGAGCTGTGCCACTTCCAGCCTTTCCATCAGACTGTCTGACAGGCAGGCTGTGACTGTCCCATGGGTGCCCTGTGGGCACAGGCTGTCTCTGGGCAGGGCAATACTGCAAAGCATTTGAGCTCCCACCTGTGTCTTCCACCACAGGCCTGCTCTTGCGTGGCCACCTCTGCTTCAGGAGCTTGCTCCTTCTGTCTTGGGAGAGGCAAGAATTGCACAGGCAGCAATGGTGCTCCGTGTGACCTGGAGCTGAGACAACCTCAAGCCACCTGCCTGGAGCCTCCTCTGCCTGGCTCAGCCGGGTGGTTTGAGTTGATGGCTGGGAACGTGTGTGTGTGAGTCCTTGGGTCACACACGGCACCATTCCGTGCTCTGCCCGACCTCTGCCTCTCTGCCACTGATTTAATCTTGGCTGATCTTTTGGAGACCAGGACGTTCACGTGATTGCAGTGATGGGTGTGCAGCTCCAGTCTGGTTGCTGCAGCCAGACACTCACACACACTCATACAAACATACACACACATCCCTCTGGGAGCTCGTGCAGGCCTATTGTCCTGCCAGTGTCTGACCACCAGACCTCTGGTGTCTCTCTGGTATCCAGCCTTGCCTGTAGCTGGCTCCCACACCCCTTATCCTACACAGACTCTCCCAGGACCGATGTTCCCTAGGGAAAAGCACACAAACACACTGGTTTCTCCAGTCCTTGGCACCCAGACACACGGGCCCTGTGCTCCATGGCTTGACTCCAGCTGCTGCACACACACACACACATGCACACAGAACATGGTCCCTCACTCAGGAAAGCACTAAGAAATGCAATTTGAAAAGAAAATCAGGGCACGACGAAACAAGCATAATGACCAGCAGCCTGGTCACATGCAGCTGGCTCTTTTTATCCACTTATCTCTGTATTTTGCATGCTTCTTCCTTTGCAAGCAACCTTCATCCTCTTGTTCTTGCCTTTGGTCTTTACCCTTAAAACCCCATAAGTCTCACACATTCCCACTAACTCCTTTAAGACATCCTGCAGTAAATTTCACGCCATTTCCCAAATGCCGATCCCACAAGGAGTCCTGAGCACCTGGAGACAATGACCCTGTTCAGTCTGCAAGGCTGTCTGCTGACAGCAGCTCCTGCAGACTCCTCCAGCACCAAAACCATGGTTGGGCTGTCGTGTGCTGAGGTCCCTGGGAGTAGCCAGGACCAGGTAGGGATTCCACTGCTTGATACTGTGCCCTGCCCATGTCCAGGCCTTTGTGCTTGTGGTGATTATCCCTTCATCACATCAACTAACAGTTCCCACCACTGTAAATGTGGATGGCTCTCAGAAGAGTAATCCCCGAGTTTACACCATTGTCAGCAAATCTGAGGTTTGATCTTCAGAAATCATGTGACTCCTGAGTCTTCTGTGCTCATTTGATAGACTTCGACTTCTTCAGCCACTACAGTTTTTACAGTCACACATGGAAAAGGTGATCTCCTAAACCACATTTACTGCTGCTTTTTAGGAAGTCACACTACGAGGTTAATGAGGAATGTGAGCAGCATTTAAACACTAGACAGCCTGGGCCATTGTGTGCTTCATTCTGTAACAGGAGAGGAAGGCAAACTCTACCTTCGACTTCTCAGTAAGGCACTGTGCTGCTGCTTCCTTCTGTGCCAGAACAGCGTGAGAATGCTGTGAGAATGCTGTTTGCCTTCAGGAGGTGACTGGGAGAATACCTGATACTGTGTAAGTTGTTTTTTTGTGGAGTTGTTTTTCTGTTGCTCTTCGAAAGACTTTATCCAGAAAATTTAAGACTCTGTGCTGAAAACTTGCAATTTATTGCTGTAAGATGTAAACAGGGGACACCCAATATCAGAGACAACCTGCATGGTTAGGGATAGGATGGGTCCTCTCAGGTTACAGACCAGCAGAGCGCACCAGGGATGCAATGCATGCAGGAGAGGACCTGGCAAAGACATTACTTTGTTGTCATATTAAAAGCAATCCATCAATAAATCACGGTTGTGCAGACCACCTGCCCTCTGCCATCTCCCCTGGAACAGGCAGGGATGTTAGGTACCAATGGCTCTGGAAATATTGAATCTGCCAATATAAATGTTTTTGAGTAAGCTCTGTGCAAAGGCCGTGTGCATAAACTCACGGGATACACGGAAATATTCCCGGGCTGGTGACTTCAAAACCATTTGGAATCTTCTGTTTACTGCTGGCAAACATTTCCAGGAGACTTGTTTGTGAGGAGTATGTGTAGAATTTGGCACCATAGCTTGAGGCTTTATCCAGCAACGGCTGAAGGGATGGCATAATACCTGTGTTACCAGGCTTGACACAGTTAGAGATGAAGCACTTCTTGAGATTAGTATGGAATTTATTCCTTTCTTGGCTACAGAATGGTTATATTTGATGTTGCCTGCTTGAAAGTGATGCTTGAATGGATCAACGATGTTTTGGATGATATCTGCCAAGAGCATTTTCACTGAGTTTTTTACTCATTTTTACTCATTGCTATAAATCATGCATCAGTTTAGAGTATAATGCAGATAACAAAAAGGTGTTGAAAACCAAAACCCAACAGGATTTTGCATTTTTTACATTCATGTCATGGACTTTATATCAGAATGAATGAAGTTGTCTAGAGAAGCAGGCCAGATATGATTTTAAAATTCCATCACTACTTTGATTATCTGGGATCTTTTGTATAATAAACTGTTTTGGAAGACAGATCTACTTGTTAGCCAGTGAGTTACCAAAGCCATTTTAGAAATGACTGATAGTATCAGGAGCACAGAGGCTGCTGAGGAATACCTTGGTGCATCCAGTACAAACACCCAGCCTGTGGTTGTAGGTATGGGTTGCGAGACTCAGCAGTGGAGAAAAATTGAATCAGTCACTCCAATTCTTTTTCAAAGACAGAGGAAAATGCATTTGGAAGATAAAAGAAATGACATCATTCTCTAGAGCTCAGGCACATGTCTCTGCTCCCAGCCAAGCAGCAATCACTGTGATGAACTCAACTTCTCAAACTTCGCAGTGAGGAGGCAGGTGAAAAAATTATTGTGCTTGTCCTCCAGCTCTGGGATGGTGGATTAAAACAGTTACAGTCACTGCTGAAAACAGTGATCTTTTTTGGAGTTCAGCAAATCTATTTCTTGCCAGTGCACTGGAAAACCGGAATGCAGACCTGGGAAAGATTCACTTAGAATAATAAAGTATATTTTGGCTTCGTACTTGCACATAGACAAGCCACCAGTTGTCTAAATGCCTTTTAGAGAGGCAACATTGCTGATATTTTTGAAGACAGGGGAATTGTGGGAATTTAGGACCCATGCAAAGGGATTATATTTAATAGAATTTTGCTGATCTCAAGCAAACACAGGAGCTTTTGCCACAGCTTTCAAAATCTGCAGGAATTCTTGAGTCATCTGTGCCCCCCTGAAACTGCAGCAGCTGATACCATCGACTGCTGTTTGCAACTCTGCTGTGACAAATGGGGTGAAACAGGCTGTGATTATCTTCTGCCATATGAAGGATATTTACTGCAGCTTGCACTGATAATGCTCTACCAAGCACGAGGCTGGAAATGGTCCTTGGAACAGGTGAGCTACTCTCACCCATCTGAACACTGAATGGCTGGGTAAATGATGCTAGAGACAATTGTATTCAGGGAGTGCCTGGGCGACAGCATCCACAACTACTGTGACTATTAACACATACAGGTGCACCCCTGGCTGCCAAGGCAAGGACTTTTTGTACCTTCATTATGAACTGAAGTGAAAAAAACATACAGAAGCTGCAAACTTGAGGATGCAATTGAAATACAAATTATCATGAGTGAGATGGAGCTCAGAATAAGTTCACTGAAGATGTAGAAGGGAAAAAATAGAGTGGAAATTAAGTGAAATATGTGGGGGGTTTTTGTATATGTAAGCAATGAATTTGATGTGGTGCTCATGTCTTTTAAGAATTTCTTTTGAGCTATACATTTGAAAACTAAAAAAAAAATATTATCAAATGAAGGGCTGCTGCCATTAGGTATATTCTCATCATGAGTCAGCCATGACTTAGAAAAGGTTATATCTAGATGAAATCTACTCAGAAACTTGCCACCAAAACACATCTTTATTATTTTTCATGACAAGCAGTGACAATGGCTGAAGTTTCTCACCTTGCTTCACAATTAAATAGAGCATCATTTCTGTCATCAAAGGAGCTGAGTTTGCTGGCCTTTGAGGGAGGCCTGAATGCACGTTCTTTAGCCATTAGTATTTTTTTTTGTGGTGGGCCTACTTGAAGGTTTTGATGTGTATTTTTGTTGTTGGAGATGTGTTATTTGCCTTATTTTTGCTAGGCTGTTACATGACATTTTTGTTAGAATTCATTGCAAATATGCCCACATTATATATAATTGGCATATGTGAAATAGATGCAGAGTTACTAAAAGTAAGAGAAATGTCATCAGCAATTGTGTAAAAAGACAGCTACTACTGATTTACACTTCTAAAGAGTAAGTGCATTTCCCAAATAATTAGCCAAATAAAATTGTGGTTGTACCTAGAAATATCTTTAAATATAAATTTTATCTGTAGACTTTCCTGTTTCCAGCTGAAATAGTGCAACATGGAAGTTGATTAGAATTCTCTAACACTGAACCTACAGGTTGAATCCTGTAGTTTCAATCTATTTTATTGAATAGTAAAATGATGAACAGTGCAGGTAATGCCGGATAGAGCAATATTCCTTTATGTAATTTTCCAATTTAAAGTTAAGAACATTTTGGTTAATGGAAAGTGAAGATAGTGTTAAGGAGGTTATTATTTATTGGTGATTTATACAGCAATGGGATTGTATTGTAAAGCACTGAGTCAGAAGAATTGACATGTTAAGTCTCCTTAACTCTCAGGCACTGGAGAATTGCCCTTGGTACTAGCTGAATAATACATATTGGCTGATATAAACAAGGTACAAACTGTGTCTAGATTCATTTAGAACTCCCAGGTGGGAAAATTTGAGTAGGTTTTCAATGTAGAGTCTATTATCCCTTGGTAACTGAGAACATTACATATGAAAACTGTGGCATCTAAAATGAGTAATCTTAAATCCAGCCAGTGCTGGCTGACAATGCCATATTCAAGTTGTTGAGCTAATCATTGCCTTTAATTACCAGATATCTTTTTTTAATGGTAGCCATTTCTCAGATGCTCTATTGAGGTGTTTGTCTAGTAGTAATGAAAATTTAGCAAATTCCTATCAGTGATACGGTGACGTTTTATTGCTAAAAAACCAGAATAAGAAAAAAACCCCCTACTTGCTGGTTGTGTTATTTCACCATTTCTAAGATAACTCATCTAGCAGTCTCCAAATTCCCTGGGACAAAGACTTTCATGTTTATATTTATAATCTGGCATTCAGACCAATGGGACAATGTAGTCCATAAAGAATAACAGAATGCCAGTTAATTTCAGATTATAGGCTGAATAAGAAATTCACTCTGTAATTTTGCTTTCTAGGCACGGTTATCTGAGATTTTATGTGGTGATTATCATTAGAGCAGCAAAAATTTTCATGTGATCTCATGCCAGCGAAATATCCACAATCAGTCTAAACTAAATGCCTTTGAGGACTTGCTGGATCTGTCATTTGTTAATGTAAGTAAGTGCTGTTGTTTTATTCTGGCAAACTTAATCAACATATTAATCCAATAACTAAAAAAAATATTCTTTTTCCTAAACTTATGTAAATGAATATGTCCTTACTAGGATGCATCACCAACACATATTATCTAGCATGGAGGCAATGCTGTTTTATCAGAAAATAAAGGCATATTGGTGTGATAGTAATTTCATCTACTTCTAAAACATATAAATATAAAGGATAGTGAAAGTCTGCAGATGAAAATAACAAGAGCTGCTGAAGCTCAGAATGCCAGAACTTCAGTACTGAAAGATAAGCAACAGCCTCTTACTCTTCAGATATGTTACATGAGGCTGCCTGCCAGAATGAAACCAGTGAAAAGTTATATTTTCAATATTTTTTTCTAATTTTTATTACTGTTTGAAATACTACTCTCTTTAATTATGGCAACAGCTGTTGGCAGCACTGTACAATATGTGTCTGCACAATATGTGTTCTCTCACATTTTGTTCTGCAGAGAGTGAGGCTTGGATTTATTTTTATTTAAAACTAAAGAAAGGATTTTATATGCTGCTCAATAACTGGAATCCTTAAAAATTCACCTCACAAGACATGAGGCAGGCTCACAGTTCAAATGCACCACACAATGTCAAGGGAAGTGTGGATTCCTCCTTCTCCTCTTTCCCTCTTCTCGGTGATGTAGGGATATTTTTAAACAAAGAGTAAGTGACAATCACGTGTATTTTATAGCTTGCTCAAACATTAGTCAAACATCTGCCATACAGTAACACTAAGATGTGAACTGCAGTTGACTAAGGATTGTCCCTACCAGAAAAATTGATAGATTTATTGGAGAAACACACAGAAGATGCAAACTTCAGTCTGACCCTGTCTGTTTTCTACCTACATTGCTCATTTTGTACATGAATATATATATGTATGTATGTATGTATGTATGTATATAAAAATACATTCTATGTGCTCCCAGGCCAAAAGCTGAAATGAAATGACAATCATGTAGGGATATGGACTCTGGGCAATATTAAAGAAAAATCCTGTGTGCCTGTGAAATCCAGACCCCCTTTTCCAGTGATACCTGGGGAATGCCAAGTGACTTAAAGATAACATTTAGGCTTTGCTGGCCTGAGTGCCCTTGTCTGAACATGATGCCATTTAAGCATCATTTTCACTCCTCCCCGCTGACCCTCCTTTGTCCCTTCTGTCTCCCTGTCACCCTCTGTCTCTCTGCCAACAAAAATGTCTAATGATCTGAAAAATGATCTGAACTAGCTGTTTCCGTCTGGCTCTGTTCCGTGACGTGTCTCCCCGTGTGACCACACACAGCTGTGCCGCCGTGGGCGTAGCACTGGGAATGATTTTAGCTGGGTGAAGTCAATCTGTCACCACCCGTGAGACCATGGCCTCAGCCACTTTTTACCATTTTTCTCCTTAATCTCACTCCAGCAGTTAACTCATCAGCTACTGGCACCGGGTTTCCTGTCATTCTTGAGCAGTTTTTGGTATCCACAGAGGCTCTTCTGGGAATCGCGAAGCAGAAGGAAAAGCAGAATCAGGCTGCCCCTTTCAGGGAAGGGCTACCCTGTGCAGGGAGTTCCTCATGCAGTGGTGGCAGAAAGAAGCTGTTTGTCACTCTCCAAGCCTGGTTGCTGCTGGCCAGTGAACCCAGCCCACATTTCACCTCCCAAAAGCCCAGCTGCAGCAGGAGCCCTGACTGATCTGTCAGTCTTGAGTTGCTGCTAAGTCTGAGGTGACCCAAGAAAACTTCAGAACCCATCTGGGGACTTGCTGGCAGCTGAATGGCAGCCTTGAACATGCTGTTAGCATATAAATAATAGTCTTAGGTGAGCAAAATGATCAATTGGTGTCAAAGTGTCTTTCAGGATATGTTCTCACTTCTTCCTGGTGAAGGCCAAGACTTGAAGGTGGAACTTCAGTCATGGAAGAAAAGACAGGGCCAGAGACTGCCCACAGGGACAGCTATTGGCTCACAGAGGGACATAAAATATATTTTTCCACCCTCTCAGTTTCCTCCAAGTCATTGAAATTATAATCTGACCCTTTTATTCTGATAACCTTTGAAAAGGAATCAGGCCTGCCAAAAACCTCTGCTAATACACCAAAGGAAAAGGAAGCAAGTCATAACACATGTTTTGGATCAAACAGTAACATTCTGTTGCACACATCTAAAACACAGTGGAGGGAACACAGTGAGGCTTTGGAGTGTGCCTGGGGACATGAATCACGTATTAGCTCAATATTTGCCAGAAGTGTATAAATCACCAGGATTCAGGCAGCTAAACTTTGCTTATAAGAGTTGCACAAGTAAATGTGCTTACTGCAGCCTTGTTTTTCTTAGCTGGGCAATTTGAGGCTTTACCTATACTCCAAGTTATTTTTGGTGGATTTTTTCCCTTCTTTTTGAACAAGGAAATTGTGTAAATAGCACGACAATGAAAGAAATGCTTCACCTCAGAGAGAGCAAAACATTGGCAGCATAACTAAGTTTGACATTCTCATGGATTTTGGTTGTCAACATTGACAATAATAAGCAACAGATCTATTTCATGTAAATTTAGCACTAGTCATCAAAAAAAAAAGGTGATTGGTGCCATATAAAGCTGCCTCAAGAAGAGTTTGGTCAGTCTGGTGAAGATCATGTGCAGTTGTCTGAGTCAGTTGACTACTGACTGAAAAGCAGAATGTGGGGTGGGTCAGCAGGTTTTTGGCTTTGTGGTATTAGGGGAAGAAGGTGAGGTTTTTCTGTCACCTGTCTGATGGCCCTCTGGGAACTTGTGACCCCCTTGGGCACTTCAAACCAAACTGAGAAGGGGGAGTTTTTCCAGCCATCCTAATTTATCAATCCCACCAGGTGGGTAAAGGACAGGTTTTCTTCATGACTTGTCTGAACAAATTAGTGCTCTGCATTGGGTTTGGCAGCCCCACAGCTGGCCACGTGGCAGACCAACTCTCCAATCTGTTTTTCCACCGTAGTCCCACTGTCTCCTGCCCAAGTGTCAAGACAGAAAAGAGAAGCAAGGGCATGAAGGAGAAATGAGTGGAGTCACCAGGAAGCCTGGGAGATGTGAAGGCAACTGGAGATAACTGCAAGGCAAAATTTTACAGGGACATGAACAGGACAGAGGGGACGTGTGGTAAACTTATGGAAGCAGAGAGGTGTTGTTTGGGGTTAAAAAGGAAAGCTCTGGGACATTGAACTGCAGGAAATCAAGGTTCAGTAGTTCTGCTCCTCAGGGAACAACTTGTCTTCAGAGCTTGACAGTATTGCATTGTGGTTAAATGTGTCTGGAGGGATTGGTTTATTGCTATCATGATATATGGATCTCCTCCAGATACTTATCTCAGAGGTTGTGGAGGGGTTCAGTCAGCAATGGCAGGCTATAAATGGGGGAGGAGAAGGATGTCAAGCTTAACAGCGGGGAGGAAGGAAAGCTAAAATAATAAATATTGATTTGGAGTATGTCTCTTATTATCTCTGAGTGAACAGGAAAATGTTATAATAATGTGATATTTATGTGAACCATAAATTATCCACGTGGAGCTCTTCTGCACTGGTGTTGACTAATCAACGAACCATCCTGGGGAGTGGTTGGCCATGCTGCCCATCCAACAGCTTGAGTTCATTACTGTATTTCATTGCATTCCTGCAGGCTGTACATTTTTATTAGTTTGTAGCCATTTGTGGGATGAGTGCCCCAAACTCAAGGAAATCACTTTTGCCAGGTGGTTTGAGTCAGTGAGAGACTTGTCCTGACTTTGGTGATCCTTTGGTGATCTGCTCCTTGCTGTACAGCTGAAGAGAGCTGAGTGAATCCTGATGACAACAGACATTTGACTGAGTTAAAATCTTCCATGTGGGTTTTGGCCATACACTGAAAGGGAGTTGTAAAGCCAAGCCAAGCACTGGACATGCAAACTGATTGCTGCATTAACCTATTGGTGAGAGACACTTCTGGAATAGGAGAGGTAATTCTTGCACATGAAATTTATTTGGACTTTAACAGGGAGGCTGCACTCTCCTGGACATGCAGCTTGCATTTCTTCACCTTCAAATTGAGATGCTAAAGTTTCAGGACCCAGGGATTACATGTGCAGACACTTCATTCCTTCAAATTCATTAAAAAAGTCATGCAATTTTTGATTAGAAAGTGTTCTTCGTGTGAAACAATATGAAAAGGAAAACAAGATTTATTGTCCAAAAAACAATCCCCAGGGAAAAAAATGAATAATGTGTCAACTTGTGATTCCTTAGTACATAGGTCAGATGGAGGAAATGTTAATGATGGTTTGAATATCAAGTTTTCCCCATGCCGGAGTCAGGGTGGAAAAGTCATCCAAAAAGCCAGTGCAGATGTTCCCCATGTGGACACATGTCCTTTTTTTTGTGGTCTGGTGAACAGATCAATATATGCAACTCAGGCATTGACATCTCATTAAGTCTGAAAGTACTGATATGGTGTCAATGCCTTAGTTGAATATATTGAAGAGACTATATTAAAGTTATTTCTGTCTCTTAGAGTGTTATTTCATGCTACTTGCAGAAAGACATGGTGGGTTTAGGGTACACCTGTGCTGGTATTTACTTATGTGTAACCTTCCCAGTTACACTTTTGTCCAGTTCCCATTTTTTAAAAAAGCTTTGCTTAGATTCAGCACTTATAGTGCCATTCTGAGATGAGCCAGGTGTGCTTAAATCTGGGATATTTTCTGATTTTGGTAACATTTCTGTCCTACAGGCTTTGAGGTACACGCTGAGTGAAGGAGGCACCTTCACCTGCCCACATGTAACACAAAGGAGGATTTTCTTTTACATTTTCCACTCTAAATTGCACTCTTGCTTATTCAGCATAACTTGTGACACTTAGGCCATCTCTTGACTGTGTACAAAGTATGTGGAAGCTGAGAAAATACATTCAGTTCCACCTGAGTTCCCTGAGTTGTGCAGGTGCAGTCCTTGTGCAGGGGCTGTGTGTGACTCCTGCAGGCCCCTCTCCCAGGCAGAGTCTGGCAGCAGATCCATGACCAGGATCCAGCCCAGGCCTGAGAAGCCAAGAATCCTTCCCTCTCCCTCTTGCAGTGGGAAACACTGCTGCCACAGCAGAAATCAGCTATTGTATTTGTCTGCACAGGAGGGTAACACAGACAAAAATCAAAGCCAATTTACTGGTGCAAAATCAGATTGCATTTTTATTAGCAATAGAAAAAGAGGACACTTTGGTTTTAGACCTTTGGTTTAAGACCCTTTCTTTCTTTTTTTTTTTTTTTTTTTTTTTTTTTTAATTTTTTTTTTTTTTTTTTTTTTTTTTTTTTTTAT
>VZTH01014093.1:266631-317447 GCA_013397815.1 Aleadryas rufinucha
TTTTTTGTTTGTGTCTTTGACATTTCATTTATACTATTTCTTCTCTCAATTTATGAATTCTTGTATTTTTTTTATTCTGTGTACTGGTCTGTGGAATTGTGTGCAGATGTGTCTCTATCACGGTGTAATCTGCATGTGCTGCGTTGCATGGGCCAAGAAATGTGCTGTGTTCAAGGCTTTGAACTCAAAACACGTTTGAAGGCTCTGATTTTGCACCGTGTGTGAAAATCAGATCCCTGTAATGTGCCACGTGTTAGATGTCTAAAGATGAGTTCATGCAGGATCAGTGACCACTTAGAAATGTATTTCTCCTTACCAGATCTCCTCAATTAGGAGGAGACACTGTAAGAGACAAATTATGGGGTTTAAGTTATTTTCCTTTATCAGAGCATTGCTGCTCTGAGTATTTGGGAAGGGTTGTTTCTACTGATGCTCTTTGCTGTTGGGACTCCAACGCAAATATGCAGCATCTGCCACCATCGGGGTTTCTTTCTGAACATTGTTCTGTCTGACACTACACAGTTTTTCAAAAGGAATTCTTGTAAACCTTTGAAGCACCAAAGTCTGATTGCTTTGAAATTTTAACAGTGTCAAATACTTCTTCGAAACTGGGGACAGTAAAATGAAAGCTGAACAGGCACCTCTGCCCACACAAACAATTTTTTTTTGCATTTTCAAATGCTTCTGCTGCTGGTTGCTGTTGGAACTTTGAAAAGTGTTTCTAGTGCTTCAAGTGTGACACAAACATGGGACTGTTTCATTTTTCTTTTTCAAAGATGAGGAAATTTCAAAATTATTGAAGGCAATAAAAAGGAAAATGAAAAGCAAAAGCAGAGCAATTTTGATGTTATCGATTTTACAGTGTCAGTGTGAAAAGGAAACAAGAAAAAAAGGAGAAAGTCTCTCTGTGGATGTATCTTGAATTTGTCAGGTTTCATATTTGAAGGGTTTTTTTTGTGAATTATTCTGATTTGCGATATTAGCAATTTTTCTTTGAAATACAAATTTTAATTTTCAGATAGTTCTGAGAATAAGTCTGGCTTGTTTTTAGGAAAAAAGAATCTCTTCTAGATATGAATTGAAATTTCTTTTGATGTCTAAGGAATTCTACATTTGGACAGTTAAGTTAGGAATAACTAATAATATGTTCATTGATTATATGTCTTTGAATCCAACAATCGTCCTTCCCTGAATTATGAGAGAAAATTAATTAAACCCACTTGCTAGAAAGAACTATCTTGTGCTTCTTCCTGTAAGCTGTCTTCTGCAAATATGAATAGAGACTATTAATGTTACACACACTGAATTTCAAGGAAATTTCTTGCAATATGTAAAAGTAATCATGTGCAAATGTGTTTGCAGACTGGGACTGTATTCTCACCCAAATATATAATGCGGTTTCCAGGTGGTAGCTATCTGATACTATGTCTATTTTTGTTTTAACACAATGAATACTCAGCAGCAGAGTAATACTGCTCAGGGCCTTTTCCTTCTAATATTGTTCATGGCAGAAATCCAATTTATACAGTGCAAATAATCATTATTTCCAATAGGTTGAGGATCTTTCCTGGCAAGAGCATAACCAATGCCTTCTACTCCTACTTGTGTCATTCATGGTATTTCAGTGATGTGAGTTAGCATATAAAATCCATTACCCATAGAAAGATTGTGGGAGGTGGGGGGGGGGAGAAAAAAGAGAAAAGGAAACAGGGAACATTCCTGGTGCTGCCAGGCACAGGGAATTAAAGCAAGTAGCAAAGCGGGTGGAAAAAGCACGACAAGGAATTTTAATACCCTGAAGAAGTACAGAGAGCTTGTGGCCCTGGGGATGGTTCAGTGCCCTCACCTCATGCAGGGGAGTTGGCTGTTGTTGAGCAGCACTTTTACCAGGGGCTTGCCACAGTCCCAAGGCCTTTCCTAGATTGCCTTGGATGCACAAAGACAGGACTTCAGCAGCAATCCCTCCCTCACCTGGAAGGCTGTGGGCACTCAGTGCCAAGCACAGCTCCTCAGTTGACTTTTGCAAGAAGCCTCCAGCAGGATGCTAAAGCAGGAGCATGTTTTCCTCGCCGACTTTGCGAATGGGAGTGACTCATGTGCCATCTGTTTTGTCCCTCCACCCCATCATATGCGCTCCCTGTTTGTGCTGGATAATGCATTTGCCATCTATTAAAGGGAGAGGAAACTTCGGAACAGCCAAAACAAACATGCCTGAGAAAGGCTGAAGTTTTTGAAGGGGTCTGGTGGGAAAGCCACTGCCACTCTCACTCCCCATTGAAACATGTCCTTCTGGGGCAGGGACATGCCAGGTGACAGCCCACGGAAAGCAGGCAGTGAGCCCGGGATTCCTCAGAGTCCAAGGCACAGAGGGGAGCAACACATGAAAAGGGACAACTGGCAGGTTCAGAAAGGCTGAGGAGATATTCAGCACCTCTCTGAGAAGTGGGACTTGCTGCAGGATGCTGAAATCTTATCTGGGGCTTAAAACGTGCTTGAATAAGTGAATGGAAAAAAGTCTCCATCAAGAGCACTAAAACACAATGACAGCATCTCCAGCTCATTCTGCAGTGTAAACTCCACATGTTGCTGGCACCAAAACTGGGGGTCCAAAATCACTAAGCCTTGTAACAAACTCGAAAGACTGATGCCAGAATAAATTGGAAAACTGCCTTACTGATGCCTTGGCCATTCATAGGCTGAAATTTTACCAGACTTCTTGCCTCTGAGGTTGCAGTGTTCAGTTAAAGAGTCCACCAAGGTGGCAATAGCCCCATCTGAGGAGAAGGATTATGCTGAGGAGTAGCCAGAACATGGAACACTCCACCCATTTCCTAAAACACTGTCTAATACTGCCATAATATGCTGGTGCCGCTGCTTGCTAACAAGGCTTTAATAGATGGCATCATTGGAGGAAAATCAGTAAAAACCTGGGCTCTTCTTAAGCATTACATCATGACAGTAAGCAAGAAGCATAAGCAGGGCCAAGGAATGACTTACAGCTCAGGAAGCAGCCTTCCCCCAACACTCTTTCCCTTCATGCCTTTCTGTTGCATGCTCGTGCACCATCCCTCCCAGGTTTAAAGAATTTCTATTGATACAGAAGTGCAAGACGTGCTGTATAAATGTGTTAAAAATATGTCTTGATTTTCCTGTCATTTCAGGTCCTCCTCAGTGGGCAGCTTGATTCCGTCACATCCAACACCCCACAAAGAGCTCACAGGTTTGGTGACATAGTTTCAGCCTCCCAGCTCAAGCCTAGACATGAGCCAGGATGTGTCACAGCCTTGCTCTAACTGGTTTGTGTTTCTCCCTAATGAGTGAAAATGTTACCTAGCTAAACGAGTATGAGGAACAAACTGTACCTACCGCCAGAAAAGCTCCCTCGAAAACAGTTTCCAAACATATGCATGAGGTAATGAGCCTGTTTCCCTGCCTGTGTGTCACAGCACTCTGTGCTATTCTGGTTGTGTTTCTCAAGCTGGCATTGCTTTTTTAATGCGCTCGCTCCTGGTCTGCTCTGAGTCAGTCTCTGCACAGTCTCAGGCTGCTTTTGTGAGGAGCCGCCGGGCAGCTCCTGCCATCCCCAGCGGGCTGCTGGATGGAGCCTGGGCTGCAGCTCTCCTGCTTCTCAGGTCTTACCTCTCCCATCTCCAGCTATGTCTTTTTCCAGCGTGATGTGAGACTGTTGGCAGTGGGGAAAGGTGCAGGAACCATCTCAGGGGCTCTCCCCCCGCTCCCTTGTCAGGAACAGCAGCAGCAAACCCCCAATGGTGCAATTCAGCACAAGCACATTCAGAAAATAGGAGTGAGGTGTTCAGGAAGCTCAGCCTTTTGCTTATGAAATCTCCGAGAGCTTCTTGTGCATTACGTCAGTTTTCTCAACAGTTTGAAAATCATTTTTTTCCCCCTCTGGAAATATTTGTCACAGAAGATTATTTTACCCTGTGCTGCTGTATGTAAAATGCAGAATGTTAATACATTATTTGGCTAAACATGTATAATTTGGGAAGACAGGTGAAGTGATGGATTAATCATCAGGCTTTTAACTCCAAGTTGTTAGCTGCAGTTTTAAATGTTGTTTATTTGAAATTACAGTGTGGGTATGATGTCTAAGTGGAAGCTCTTTACATATATAAAATAAAGCTGCTTTTGCTTTTGGTAATAAGTGAGAGGATTGATTTAAAACCTTTCATTTTCCATCATACCTGGATGTTGAGATAGACTTATCACAAATAACTCAGTAGCAAAGCTACAGCTACTGGAGTGGCAATAACATTTTCTTTCCGCTTTCTATGAATATCTCTAAGCCTTGACCTACAGGACCTTTCCTACTTAATGTGGGAAGGTGATTTTACAGACAAAAAAATTACAGACATCTGGATAAGTGGCTATGAGTTGAATCCAATTTTGCTGCTCTCACTGAGTAGGGAAATTGCCCTTTATACAACTCACAGCTGTCCCAAGTCACCTTCCTCAGTATCTATTTATAGGTTTTGTGCTCAAGGCATCTCAACTTCAAAAGAAATCCTTCTTAGGAAAGCATGGGTATTGTCTGGGAAGATAGGGGTACTCCTGCTTTGAATTTATGCTGTGGGAGAGAGGTGAATATTAGTTTTGTCAGAATGGCAATTGAAGCAAAAGAATGGAAAAAATATTCATCTGATGCTGAGCCAAGAATGGTATTTTTAAGGATTCTTTAGTGAAACTCAAACGTTTTATTTAAACCAAAAAGAGATTTTTCATTTTGGGACTATTTAATCCTTTTAACCTTTTTCTGCTTTAGATTTTATTTAGATAAATAGCATTCTTGCCGAGAAATTGTTTGCTTTGTTGTCAGACAGAACATGTTGGTATTTCTGAGATGAAACATTGATTAAGCAGCATCCAAACACTGTGTTTTGGTGTAATATTCCCAGCTCTGTTTCACAACAAACTTTTTAGTACCCAGGGATGTTTTGCCCAGTTGAGGGTTGGGCTCATCTGAGTCAGTCAAAGATAATGAGCAGAAAATCCTTCCTAAAAGAGAGACAAAAGAGTATTTTGAGAAGCAAATTCTTCTTCCTTGACCAGTGCTGGAGGGAAGCAGTTGATTAAGCAGTTGATCATCTTTAGTGATGCTGGATGATGCTCTTCTACGTTCTCCTCCCAGGAACTGGTATTTCTTATCTTTCAGATCTGAGGAAAGGCACAAAAGACCTGTTTTGCTAATTGGTGCAGCAGCTGGCATGTAGTAATTTGTTGCCAGAGACACACACTTTGCATTTAAGAGTTCTAACATTTCAATTTCATTTGTGGCTGCCCTGTCTAGACGTGAAAGGTGTGATGTCTGTGTTCAAGCCCGGCCTGTTCACAATGCTGAAGACTCACCTTGGCTGCCCGAGTATATTTTCCCATCCTTGGGAAATATAATTACCCTGAACAAGAAAGGGAAGTGTGAGGAAATCATGCTGAGCCTCACACTGGCCTGGGGGCATGGTGCTGGAGCAGCCTTGCCACCACTAGCAGTGCACAGCTTGGCTTTGCACTTCCACCCCAGCTGATGTCCACCTTAGCATGCCTCTGACAGGAGAAGCTGTGGAAAACAACATTTTCAGGGGTAAAACAGGAGATGAGGACTTGCCAGCATTTATCATCTGACAATAAGTACGTAAACAGGCTGGCAGCAACATCCAAGATTATCTCCTCTCCGCTTGGGACTGTGTTATGTTTCAGTTGAGCTTAGGATGGAAGAGAAGGACTTGTGTTTATTTTTATCTTCAGCTTTTATGTTCATAGCTGTCTGTGTTCCAAGACACTGCAGTGCTTGTGGCTGGTCCAGGCTGGAAGGTGTTGGGGTCCAGCAAAGGCCTTGAGGGGAGTCACATTGCTGTGAGGCCACACGGACACCGTGCCACAATGTGAGATCATCACCTCCAAGGCAGCTCAGACACACCCTTGGTCCAGAACATGTGGTTAGACCCTGCCCTTATTTGCCTTCCCAGCAGGAATTTCTTCTAAACTGTCTGTTACCTGCTTTTCTCTTTCTAAATCACTGTTCATAGCTGGTTCTGTTTGGTTTGTATTTACACAGCTTTTCTGCACTGAATACCCACCATTTTATTTTAATTATTGTAACACAATAAGAAAAAGAGTTGGGAGAACAGGAATCAGCTGTGAAATTATCTATTCATAGCATTGGTTTCCTGTATTTACCAACAAGTTTTTCACTTGCCCAGATAAAGGTATTTTATCCTACTCATACTGGTTTTGTTTTCTTGCATCAGAATCCCTTCCTTCCTTCCTTCCTCTATTTATGTAACATTCTTACTGCAATTTACTGCACTGGAAGAGGAGCTGTTCAAGCTCAGTTTTGCCCTGGTCTGAGCCTCTGTACTTTTTGGAGGATAGGATTTGTTGGGTAAGTGGATTAACATCCTTCTTTGTGCTGTCCAGGGCTGCATCAAATTGCTACTAAAATGAGATAGAATCTTTGGCAGTTAAAACTACATATTTCCAGGGCTGTTGCCTTCTGCATAACACACATTTGAGACCTCCAGGTGTTATCTGGAGTCTGAGAATTGTATTGGGTTTATTTTCAGATTTTAAATAAAGGGATGGACTCCATTTGGGAAGCAAGTTTATTATCAATGGCCTCAATGGCCTGTTTGTCACTGTGCACAGGAGGATGTTAAATCTGCACTTTAGAAGATAAGAATGAATAGAAAATCTGCTGATTGTGCTCCCCTTGGCTCCAGGATTGTGTCCAGACATCTGAGCTGTAGGAACAGGGAGACAGAGCAGCTCGACCATGTTGTTTTATCAACTGCCTCAACGTGCAGCATTTCGAGTAAAAAACCCCTTTCTTCCCTGCATGTTATTCCTGTCCCACATCTGCTTCCCAGCCTCCCTCTCGTGCTGCCCTTAGCTCTGCTGCAGGAAATATCGTAGCAGCAATGTTGATCGCAAACACCACTACAGACTCTTTTATTGAGCCAAGAGCAATTTCAGAAATGGGACTGTGTCTGCCAGGCAAACACATGGTCCAGGTCAGAAATAGGTTAATTAAAAGGAGATAAGCAGGGCAGGAAGTCCTGAAATAGATAATATTAGTTGGGATGAACTTGACTTTGAAACTTACTTAATAGTTTTCCTTTTCAGAGAGTTTATTTATTTTCTAAATCTTTTGGTCAAGGAGGAGAGGAAATGTGATTAAATGAGATTAAATGACTTTTAATTCACATTTTTTCTCTTTCCAGCTGTATGCCTGCTACTCTTTGTGTTGAAGTCAGTGCTCTTGCATTCAGTGGGGACAGAACCAAAGCCTGAATAAATAATTGAATGCAGCTCAGTGAAAAGTGCTCCATGTGGAATTTCAAAAATTGTGATGACACTGGATGCAGCAAGCTCTCATTTAACATGGGTAAAAGACTGTGTGTGCTAAAGCAGAGGTCTGTCCTTTTGCTTAATTAATGTTCCTAGAGTCAAGGAAATGAGGAGAGATGGTGGAGGGAGGGAAGGAGGGAAGGAGGGGGAGAAGGAGGGAGGGAAGGAAGGAAGGAAGGAAGGAAGGAAGGAAGGAAGGAAGGGAACCGGTGGCAGCTCGAAGCATTTTGCCTGAGAAGGACAGGAGGCAGCATCAAATCTTTCCCAAGTCCTGTCACCTTTTTCATGGGCAGGATTTATTCATGCAAATCTACAACCAGAGCTACCTCATGGCTTATGCAGGCACCCACACGCAAATGTCAGCTCTGGTTACCTTGTGCACAATTAAACTTGCTTGTTACAGCGGAAACAAGTCCTCTTCATCTCTCTCATTGTGCAGAGAGAGCAGTTTTGTTCTTCTCCTAGGGAGATGTGCCTTTTGGTGACACAGATAACTGCTTGGAGGTGTGGATGGCCTTTACAGGTGGCTCGAAAATCATTAGAGGAAGCTATTAATGAAAATAATTTTCAAAATATACTTCCAGGGGGCTGCAAACAACAAAGCAGGAGGTGCACCTGCACCAAGGTGTCAGGACACCAACCCACAGCCTTGTCAGACCTGACAGAGCCCTGTCAGGGCATAGCTATCCTGACTGGGATGTCAATAGTTTCTGAATTGCACAGGCTTAGTTAGTCCCCCCGAGACGCTGCCTGCTTGGCAAATTCAGCGTTCCCTGCATCGTGGATATCTCAGGATCGAAGTTTAGACTGGACAGCTGTAATGCCTTCAGCCACACACAAATGAGGAAAAGAATTTATTTTCTCTAAAAGTCAGACCCTCCATGAAATGAACTTACCAGGATTTTTTGGCAGCAAGAGGTATGTTTTTCTCTGAGTTGCATTCTTCACATATTGACTGCACTCCCCATGAAATTACAAATACATTTAACATGAAATTGGCCAAATTTCACTATCAATTTTCTGATTTTCACCTTTGGAGAAGGATCTTACAATGCTTAGTGATTGGACAATAAAATGATAGAAGAAATTCAATGTCAATAGATGCAAAGTGATGCATGTGGGAGAAAAAAGCACTCCAGGATGACACAGAATGACAGTTTCTAAATTAGCTTCTGATGTTCAGGAAAGAGATTTGGGAGTCATTACTGACAAGTCCCTGTGAAAATCAGTTCATTGCTCAGCGGTGGTCAAAAAGATTGTTAGGAATTGTTAGGGAGAGAATAGAGAACAAACAGAAAAAATTAGTTATGCTACCACATAAATTCATGATGCATCTTTATCCTGAATATTATGCAGTGAACTCATCACCACAGCTTGGAATGGAGAGCTGAAAGCACCCCAGAAAAGGGGAGAAGCAGGCTCAGTGAATGGAGTGACTTTTGTTTGAGGAAAAGCAAAATATACTGGGTATTTTCAGCTTGGGGAAGAGATGAAGCCTGATAACGTCATGAATGGTAATGGGTAGTTGAGGAAAGAGATTAATTATCATTCCTGACAATATAAGAATAAGGGCTGATGAAATCAGCTGGGCGTTCAAAAAGGGAACACTTCACCACCCAGCATGTGGTGAAGTTGAGCAAGTCATGGCCACGGGATATTATGGAGACCAAAATAACAAATGGGTTCAAAAGCTGATGGGGCAATTTGGCAGAGGATAGGGCCATCAGTTTCTGCTCAAAATTATGTCCAGGATGAAACCCCAGAAGTCCCTATGTCACCAGAAGCTGTGAGAGAGGGGAGGGTCGCTCAGATCTTGCATTGCTTCTCATGTTCTTCACCTGAACATTCCCTTCTGACCACACTCAGGGCATGGAGCCAGGTGAAGCTTTGCTCTTCGGTGTGACAACTGTGTTCTTCTGTTACGCTTTTAAAATTTATGGCTGACGTATTTATTTTTATTTGTGTGCTTTTCCACATTTTCCGTCACTGCCTCAAGTGGGAAACCCGAATGTATCAGTCTGTTTGTCCCTTGAAGCTCTTCAAAAGGGCAGAGAAACAGCCCAGTCCCCATTTACAAAGGATCATTGCCCCAGGAAGAGTGTGCTGGGTTGGGGAAGGCCCTGAGGGACTGACAGCCACCTTCCTCCTCCTCACACTCTGTGTGGTGCCCTGGAGAAAGGCCCATGCAGACCTTGCCATGGCAGCACTTCTCCCGCCAGCCCTCCCAGGCCTTGCTGCCCCTGGGCTGCATCCAGTTCTTATGAGTAAGGCACAGAGAGAGAGGAAAATAAAACCCCTCAGTGCAGCAAAGCCCTCAAGTCCTTAGTCAACACTGAAGTGAAACCTACGTGGTTTGGTCAAAATCCAGCAGTACATCTGTGGAAGAGGTGGGAGCTGGATCCAACCCTTTTCTGGCTTGGATAGTAACCTGTAATTAGACTTGTCAGACTCTAAGACACCTAATATATCCTTCTGCAATATTTTTTCTCTTGGTGTAACTTTTTCTTGTATCCAGTGTGCTGTAATTCTGGGTTTTTCTCTTTATGGCAGTTAGTTTCTCGGCATAGTCCCTGACCACAAATACTTTCGAGTGGAACATCTGGTTCTAATGTGTGCTCTAGAAATGTTACTTTCTGCAATATTCCATTTGTCTCCCAAACAATATTTTTCCTCTTGTGTTTGCCCAGAGAATCTTGTAAGCTGATCAATATCTGAAGCAGCAAAGGATCCATTTGAGAACAAAGGCTCCAAAAGCCACATAAACAATTTCCCAGAACTCGAGGCAGTTGAGGAGGGGTAGTTTGCAGAGCAGCCATGCACATGGGAGCTCTGCAGGGCTGCCTTCCTCATCTTTCTCCATGTTCCATCCTACCAGTTACCACAGCTGCAGAGGCAATCCCAGCTTGTTTACATGCTGGTCATCCCATATAACTTTTTGGTTTTTAGTTCTCCTTCACTTCTAGCCAAACCCTTTCAAATGTTCACAGGAGGAGATTTTGCTATTGCCTGATTCCTTCTGCTGTTTCTCACTGTCATTACAGCTGCCTTTTCAGCTGCATTATGTGAGTAAACAAACCTTCACCTACACAGAGGGGGAGCACTGCCCTGCATAAAACAGGCTGTGTAGTCAGTAAAGCAGAGGTACAGGATGAAGCAGGAATGTTTAATATACTTTCAGCCATGGGGAACATGAAAAGGCTGCTGAACTCCAGAGAAAACTCCAGTGCTCTTCTGGTATGTTTGGAATACAGATGATGTAAATAATGTATAACTCCTGGAAGGAGTGTAGGAATATATAAAGTTTTATGTAGGGGAGCACTGCACGCATGTGGGAGATTCAGATGCGTCTACAAATCACAGGCTGGATGCCAAGCACTGTGTGCCCACTGTAAACGAAGCTTGGGGACTGAATTACTTAAGTAATTAAAGTGGATTGTGACTCACATGCTGAAAGGGTAAATTGTGCACTGCCACAATCCACCAAGTTATTTAATTTTGGAAAACCAAAGCTCCTCAGTGACGCGGAGGAGGATTTATTACTACATTATTTTATCTCTGCAAGCCAAACTGTAGGCAAACACGATCATGGCTTTTAAGAGTTTGCCTGGGCAGGGTTGTGTTGCTGGCCAGCCACCTCATCATTAACATAAGGCATGGAGAAATGGAGCATGATTCAAACATGAGAAAAAATGCAGCTTAACCATTTAAAATCCTTTAGGGCTTTTGCTGTAGGTGAACAAAGCTAAGCATGCTTTGAGGAGCCTGCTGACCAGATGTGCTGCAGCTGTGCAAGGTGGGGATTCCTCTGCTGAGGTGTTCCCACCCAACCCAGGGTGGGCACAGGAGCATTGGATGGAGGAACTGGGGGTTTCAGCCTTCAAGGAGCTGAGGTTGGAACCTCACTCAGCTCCCAAGAGCCTGCCTCACAGATTTCTGTGTCCTGGAAACCTGTCAGTTTGCTTTCTGGAGCTGGAGACTTGCTTCTTCATATTTTGGGGCACACACGGGATTCAACTGCCCTGTCTCTTTGCACAGCCCCTCTCCCAGACTCCCCTTCTTCTTCATTGAAAAACAGAAGGTAGGAGAGAAGATCCCAACTCAGCTCTTGCCTCCCATTCCAGTGGAAGGTGTCCCTGCCCATAGCAGGGAAGTTGGAAGGAGATGACCTTTGATGTCCCTTCCAACCCAGGCCATCCTATGATTCCATGATTCTCAATTCACCCTTTTCATCATGCTCCTCCCTCCTCTCAACCCGGAGTATATGCCCAGTGTCCTTTTCAGTGTTAGAATCTGCAGCTCTTCTTTTTCCCCTCTGCTCATCCATCCATTTAATGCTTAGCATAACCATGAGTGTTTGCCATATGGGCCTGTCTCTTGATATTTTAATCTGCCCTGAGTTTTGGGTCAGTAATAAGCAGTAGGAACAATTATAAAAAAAATTTGTCACACTTGAAGTAAAACAGAATTATTTATTTTATTCCTCCGAGGCCATATTCCTAATACAGCTTTTTGGACACCTGAGACAATGCTGATGTTGAGATTGTCTTCTGACTCTGTTGAAGTGATGCCAATAGGACAGAGATTCCTGTTATGATCCATTTGTTAGAAGGTGCCTCCGCCCAAATCAAGGTGCAAATGAGATCACATGCTGAAGTCAATAGTAGAGATTTTATTTAACAGTAAATATGAGGTAGAGAGAGAGAAAGAAATAGGAAAGGGGTCAAAGAGACTGAGAGAGAGACAGATTAAGCAGAAAGATGTCACCACCCTGTGGATCCTGTGGTGTCCCACCGGTCCTTCTTCACTCTGGTTTTTGGTGGTGGGGGTCCCAGAGTTGTTCTTCTGGGGTATCACCTTTATACAGTCCAAATTCTGGGTATCCACAGGGAGTAGGTGCTGATCCTGTAATTTGGGATGGCATGAGTGTAACCAGTTGTTTTCTTTCCCACAGTTTGCCATAGTGGGAATTTTTGTCCAGGTGCAGCAACCAGGAGTTACCCAGATTTGCCTCACCAGGCCTGGAATTAGTGCCCTCCTGTTGCAAATTCCTTCTTTCTGTGCTTATCTCAAGTTCTTGCTGTGGTGGCTTGTCTTATGGCAGGTCCCTTCTGTGGCCTTGGCAGTGTTTTGAGACAGGTAACTGCATTCCTTAAGTCCTTACAACTCCCTCTGTAATCATTTGCATGTTGTTCGTGCCATTCATATTCACGTGGTAAATACGACAAAACAGAGGAAAATTATTTGTGTGGCTGGAGGTCAATAGAAATCTCAATGATTTTACAAAACATGTCTGGAAAAACAGCTGGCTGAGATAATTGCACCAGAGACACCTTGGTCACTTGGCATAGCAGCCAGCAGCCTCTTTGAAACCTCCCCAGAAATATCTCAGCTTGAAGCCTGGGCTTTGGTGCTTGCAGCACAGGCATTGCATGCAGCTGTGGAGAGAACTGCTGCTGTGTGCTCCCCCCAGCAGCTCCAGGAGCTCAGTGGCAGGGGGAAGAGCCTCCATTGTGATGGAAAAAAATGAGTGGAGAATTGGCTGAGAGAGCTCTGAAGGAGCAAGGATGCCACATTTTGGTGTTTTCTGAAGCTGCATGACCTTTGATATCAATAATTCAACAGACAGGTACAAAGCAGGCACTGACTTCATCTGCTGCTTTTTCAGGTGATCATAACCCTGGTCACCCCCTCAGTGCTGCTGGGCGGTGCTAATGGGATCTGACCCGGGATTCCTGCACAGCAGGAAAACCCCACGAGGGGTGGGCTGCTGCCAGCACCTGCCCAGGAAATGCTTCTCAAAAGTCAGGGGGATCAGGTTAGAAACTGAAGCAAGGTAATCACTGTCTTTAGTAAGAACTGCTGCCACAGATGTCCTCGTTTATTAAAACTATTCTTTGATCTGAAAAGAAAAAAAAATCCCATTTTATAGGAATAGTGATTTCTGGAAAAGGTATTTTGAACTCGTTTAGGCATAGCTGGCAAATTTTAATTATAGATGAACACTTACTTTAGCACTTTCTCAGTCGCATTTTACTCCTCTGAAAACGTGGCAGGTCTGAGTCAGCAGGATGCACAGCTGACTCCAGCCTGGGGAGGAGGTTGGGCAGAGCAGGCTCAGCAGCCTCCAGATGTGCACTATTTTCTTTTCAGTGGCCTTTTCCAACCCTCTTAGAGAACTAGGTGATATACACATGAAGAATATTATTTTTTTAAGGGAGACTCTAAATAACAAAAATGACTGGGAAGCGAACAACTTCTGCAGGTCTGACTCAACAGCATCTGCTTCACTGAAAGCACTGAGAGATTATTGAAATAAGGCAGGTGTCCAGGTTTCATTGAGGGAAATATTTTAAGCTGTTTTCATAAGGAGGACTGTCTGGAACAGTGAAGTTGGCTTATCTTGAGGGAAATGGAACAAATCAAAACAAACACAAGAAAGGAAGGAAGCAGGATTTTGATAAAAGCTTTTAACTCCTTTTATTTTGAGTAGATTAGAAGACTGGTGTTTTGGACACTTACCTAAAAGACTGACGTTTTGGAAGGCAAGGAAGTGAAAGAAAGAAGGAAACCTGCATCCTGGGTACAGAAACAGGAGTTCATCATGCTTTGGAGGAGTGGAAGCGAATTTGTCCCTCTCCGGACCCTCTCCAAAACACAATGTGTGCATGCTATATTCACCTGTTCTTAAAATACTAGAGGTGCATCTATTTGTGACAAAAGTTCAGTTATTTTACCTGTAATTCTGATTTATGTTTCTTAGAAAACATAGAGCTGCAGTTGGAAGAAAAGAGAAAAGCCATATGGCAGACTATTGCCAAACAAACAAACACATACAATATAGATGCCAAACAGCTTTTATACAAACAAAAAGAGCAGAAAACCAGCCTTGTCCCCCTTTGATGCATCTCCACGCTTCTAGGAAAGAATATGTACCTGTCTTTTAATCTCCCTTCAGTCCTTCTGGAGAGACTGGCTCTTTTACACCATGTGCTCAAAGTGTTTCCTAACGTGCTCGGGTTTTAATAAGATCTCAATTTACAGAAATAAATATGTCTAACCCTGTGAATGACTCTGGAACTGGCGTTAATTTTAAGTGTTATCACATATTTGGCATAGCTGAAATACTGTGGGATGGAAAGCAGCTGTCTGGGCAGGAACTGTCATGGCTCAGAAATGGCCCTTCGTAAAGTTAATTGGGACTGAACCCCCACGTCTTGCTCGTGCAGCACCTGCTGGATCCTCAGCCCTGTGAGGGCAACCTCTGGAGCAGCCCTTGCTCAGGCAAGCAGGGCCTCGCTCTTTTGGGGTCTGCTGGGTGCTGGAAGGGAGGAGGCTCCTCAGGAACTTGCAATTACAGTAAATGTCACTTATTTGAGCTGCTAACTGTCATATAATTTTAAAAGCCCTAGAGCACCACCTCTGTGTCTTTTTGAGAGAGTAGATGAGGAAAGAAATAAAATTCTCTGGGTTTTGTCAGAGAGGGAGGAACTAATTTTGTCTACTTTGGAATAGTTTGATCTAATGCAGGCTGCTGCACTGAACATCTGCTCACAGCTGGAGCACGGTGTGTGCACATGGATCACTCGTGCACACACACGTGCACTCACACTCACACTGCTGGGCACTGCAGGCAGCACAGGACCAGCTGAAATGGGACTGCCAGCTCCTCAGGGCAGCAGTGGCTGGAAGAGAACAAAAGGACAACCAGGACTGGGAAGAGAGGAGCAGAACTGGTGCTGAGAGCAGGGGCAACAGGAAAACCAGGGGTTTGAAGGAATAGACGGCAAGGAAGGATGGAACAATGGGAAAGCGCAAGGGGCCACGGAGAGGAGCCAGGAAGGTGTCTGGGGCTGCCCCTTGTCATTCCTAAATTCCTCTGCTTCCATGTTCCCCCGTGCCAGAGAAGGTCTGTGAATGGCTTATCAAAGTGGATTTTTTAATCCTCTCTAGAATACATGAATGTTGAAGTAAACAACATTTACTGTCCCTGCAGGTCACCCCCAGAGGCAGAGCTCTGTCCTGAGGATGGATGGCTCTGGGTGCTCCACAGTCGGTGTTTGTTGAACCAACTCCCCATGCTGGGACTGATGTATGTTTAAAATAGGAGATGGAATGTTTCTTGCTCCCCATCCTCCCTTGCTCCCCCCACCACACATGCAGGATGCTCAATCTGCACAGACAGACTTCTCCAAGTGTGGGAATGTGAGTACTTGAACTCAGCTGCTGGTCCTGTCACAGGACAAATCATCTCCCTTGTCTGCCAGAGCACTTGGCCAAGCACAAGAGCACCAAGCTGAGCGTGGCTGTGCACGTTTTCACTGATGTCTCGTGAACTACAAAAAGGAGCTGCAAAAAAGTTGGGTTATCTCTGTGTTCATCCATGACAAAATTAGTAACTTAATGAGAATTTACCATGGGTGCGGTAGGTCTCATTCCACACAGGAGAACTTGGGTTAATTGATGGTGTTAATCACATCCTCCCCTACTCATCTTAATCCCTACATTTAATTTTATTTGGGTTGCGCAGTTCCCTTGAGGAGCTGTGCTTGATCTGAGCGCAGTCAGACTCAGTTAAGTTTCTTGACAGACCAAGAGGAGTGGAAGGATGCACTGAGGATACAGCTCAATCCAAAGCAGAAAGGACAGGAGGGAGAAAAATGAAAGGAATTTCAGATGCAAAATTCAAAGTGTAAGGTGTTAACTGTCACCTAGTGGGCCTTTCATTCTTATCATTATAAAACTACTAAATAAATATGACTGTTTTACGAAAGAAAACAGACTGGAGCAAGCTCTTTCTCACTACCTATTCCCACACTGCTGAGTTTTCTTCTTCCAGGGAGTGGGAGTCCTCGCCCACGTAACCAAATGAGGGCAGCTCAGTGCTGCTTCTGGACCATGCACAGACCCCGTTTGGCAGTCATGGACATGAATCTAAACCATACTAAGGTGCTTTAAGATGTAAACACTGTGGACATCCACAGGTGGTGTTTGAGCCCAGCCCCTGGCCCAGTTTGGTTTCCCAGAACTGACAGAGCCCATGGGTCTCCGATCTACAGGCAGTACTCTTCTATTTTGTGAAGTCTCCATGCTTAAGGATGCAGTAAGGAGAGGCTGCTCAGTGGGAATTTCAGATCCATCTTTAAAATTCATCACTTTTGCAACTTCAATTCAGATTCTTAATGTTACTTTAATATAGGTTTTTGTGATCTAATTTTCCTTAGCCTCAATTAGGGGTTGAGGACATTAGCCCAGTAAAATCCTGCAGGAACGGAAAAACCCCGCCTAGTTTTTTTCTTCATCATTTTTTGTAAGTGAAGTAGTTAGCAAGGATTTAGAGTAGGTAATTTTACCCTTGACAATAAATCGGCAATCGTTTGTGATGAGGCAAATAGACATTCAAGCTGGGCAGAGAACAGCTGAAGTAGAACCTCAAGAGATTGTGAAAGAAACCTGCTGATGTGCAGGTTTCTGACTTTCTGGTGTCAGCATTAAGCGACACTATTCAGGTTAAACAAACCTTTTTTCTGTGTGAATAGAGCTTTTTTGCACTTGGTGAGCAAGGCATGAGTGTTTGAGTAGATGGATACAAAGCCATGTGGCTCATCAGCATGCTTGAATATTAGCCATCCCCAGCAGCCCAGATTTAGTTGGTTGCAGGAATCAATCAGTTTATAGTGCAGCTATAAAAGCACAAAATGCAGAGTATATAGACCAGGCAGACATTATTGTCACAGACAAATAGGAGGTAAAAAGGGCAACAGCCTAAGGAAGTGGTAATCACAGCCATCTCCCTGGGATCTGGAGTCCAAACAAGGGTGGTCACAGGTGCTCGTGGAGGTATGGTCACCAGAGGCCAAGCAGCATCTTGGGGGGTCAGACAACAGAGCAGGGAAGGCTTAAAACAAAGTAAATATTTTTTTAAGCCATGAAGATCTTCATATCCACACAACTCCAGTGGAAATCCCCTTGTAGGACCTTCACAGAGCAGTCCTGTTTGATTTCTTGCCACCAACCCCAGGAAGATCCAGGAACAGCCCAGAGTCTGACAGTGCACACCAGCCTGGCCTCTCTGCTGTTCCTGTCAGGCACAGGCTCCCTCTCACACCCTCCCGTGGAGGGGGGATGCTCCAGCCCACCTGCCCATGGCCTCACCAGCTGGGCAGGTTTACTCCAGGTGCCCTGTGCTCTCACCCCACAGAGAATTCCACTTGGGAAGCCACTGTAGAGCTACATTTTCTCTCTTCAGACATACATGATGCTGAGAGCCAATGTACTCAACGTACTCTGCAACACATTTTAGAAACTCAACAATTTTCAACTTTAGCAAGGTTGCTTTATTGATGATGCATTTACCCTTGTTCTCTCCAGGCAAGTCTATTAATGCACTGATAACGCTTAATCCTTGACCTGTTCAGAGACAGATAAGCAGGCTGGTACCAGGTCTAGTCTCTCTAGCATAAATTACAGCACAATACAAGAAATTCCTAAGGATCTGAGCAGTTCATACAATCCCAGTGGAATTAATAAATATGCTTCAAGATATTCCTTATGTTGTAGCAGATTAATTTGTTTTTATTAATGTATCGCATCTTTGAATGTTGTAATCTCATCCTAGCTCCAGGAAATTGCTGTGATCCCTGCTCCAAAGCTCTTAAAATGTTATATTAGTCACAAGTCTATTGCTGAGATTAAAGATCCAAGAGAGTAAAGGACACAACATGAGTGTGGTGAAGAGGAAGTTTACAGCTACAAGATTGCCTGTTTTCCCAGGGGAATCACAATTGCATCATGAGATTTAGGATCATTTTTTTTTCTCCTGCTAACGTTAGATTAGAAGACGCTCCCATGCTGGCATGCAATGTGTGAACTTCAAAGGGAAAGTGTTTTGAGTAAGGAAAGAGTGACAAGAGTTTTCCAAGAGAAGTGCCCATCCCATGAGCACTGTAGGCACTTTTTTTTGAAGGAGACGTTTACACATTTCATCTATTTTTAGGCAACACTGGAGCCCTTGCCAGCTTCTGACAGGCTGCCCAGGGAAGTGGCTGAGGCACCATCCCTGGAGGAATTTAAGAAAAAGTGAAGATGTGGTGCTTAGGGACACGATTTAGTGGTGGACTTGGCAATGCTGGGTTAATAGTTGGACTGGGTGATCTTAGAGGGCTTTTCCAGCCAAAATGATTCTGTGATTCTCTGGGCCGTGGACTGGAGTGAGAGACAAACAGCAGTGTTCCTCACCATCCACTGCTCCTGCAGGCTCCCTGGGACAGCAATCCTTGCTGCCTTCCCTCCTCGAGGCCATGCTCACCTCAGCCCTGGAACTGGCAGGAAGCAGATCTCTCACCCAAAGCTATCCATCTCTGCTAGTGGTGCAGCTGCTTGCTCTGGGCTGTACCTGTCCTGACTGCACATTCTTCCTACAAAAGACTGGATGAGGAACTATTCATCATTTTAAATGCCTTGGTTACAGGTTTCCTCAGCATCTCCCTTTTGTGCAGTGAATGTTGGTTACTGCTCAGAGCTGACCTACAGCTCATGCCCGTGTTGTGAAGCAGTCTAGGGATGGTCAAGGCTCTCCATTCATGGCCTTTACAAAAATTCAACCCAGTTCTTTGCTAAAATGGCTTTGGAAATAGTGGGGTTAGCGTGAGGAAGAGCGGGAAAGGGAGGCTATTGCTAGAAGTCTGTTTGGCAAACGGAAAGGAGGATATTTTGGGAGAGTCAGAAGAAAATAGTTATTAAAACAGACACGTTTTTCTGGATCTTCTCTCTGAGTTTTTGGCTTCTGAAAAGCAGTCTGCTAATTACATGAAAAAATGCAAGAAGAGAAGGAAGTTCTGACTAATCCTAGTGCTGAATGTGGATATGTTGGCTGTCTGTAATAAAACACCTTGTCTGCTTCCCACCCTGCCTCCTCTCTTCCCTCCCCTTTTCCTCTCTCCCTTCATCCTGAGTACTGATATATCCATAGTTTTTGTAACTGTGCAAATTCTCGTCCAGCAACAGTTTCTAACAAACCCAACCAGATCACACACTAATGTCAAAACAGTGGACTCTGAATTTTAGCTGAGCTGATTAAAAGAAAATCACTTAAAAAGTACTTTAAAAGCATTAGCGGATTCAGCCTAGCCAACAACACAACAAATAGCATTTTTATTTACTTATTCCTTTTCTTTTTAAACGATTTTTCCATTGAAATGGTTGCTAATTTAAAGCAGGAAATTCACCAGCTATGTCAGTATAATTTGCATCAATTAGTAACCCAGAAGTGGGTGCAATTCTATTTTGATCATGCAAAAAAGCAATAGCCTAAGGGTTTCTCTAAAGAGGGACTAACACACAGCTATGATGTATTGCTGAGAATACCTCATGGGGGTACCTCTGCACAGGCCACAGAGTGCTCCTCCTCCCTGAGGAAAATGGTAAAAAAATGTCTTAATGAGTAAAATTTTTTGGGGGGTGGGAGAGAGGAAACGTTTCATTGGTTATGTTAATAGAAACCAAAGAGGCATTTAAATATGGGATATTCTTGCCTAAAATATAAAAGGGAGAAGGACAACAAGAAGAAAAATAATAATCAAGTATAAGCAAACATTACAATTATCAATTTTTCTGCATAACATTTCCCCAGTTACAAATGAAGATGTTATTCCGATAAAGACACAGTAGCATCTATTCAAAGCAAATGTCAGGACTGTGAGAGGCACTGTTTGTAGCTCATGGGAGGAAAGACAGCAGTGTGCATCTCTTCATTCCTTGGGAACATTTTGCCCTTCTCTTGGTTATTTGCCACATGGAGAAAGAACCAGCAGTTTTCTGCTGCAGACATAATTGCAGTTTCGGTTCTGATTTGTATTACCTGGAAATCAAACTGGAGCCTCCAAAGGGCAGGAGGGCCTACACGCAGCTCTCTGGAGTCCCAGTGGCTACAGTGTGTCTGTCTATATGGAAAATATTTTTTAAAACATGCTTGCTATGAGGAGTAAATGGCAACATGGGCTGCCTGCCAATAACCTCAAATCTGTAGTGAGGAATAATTCAGTCTGCTTGCAAGCTGAGTTCTAGTCTTCCTCTCCCTTATAGGCTGTCGATTTCACCGTGATTTACTAAGAGTAGGTACAAAACATATTTTATTAAGGCAACATCTTCCACCCTAATCATGGTTCTTTAAGTAAAATGCCAGCATTTTACTCACTGTCTCCCCAGTGCGTTTCAGCTCACTTCTAAACTTAATACACTGTGCTGAGCACAGGTCTTCACCTCTGGCCATGGCTTTTGGCATCAGTCATTGCCAGATTTAGCTGCTGCTCTCCGTATTTCATCAAGTGGCTTGAAACTAATTCCTTACCAGAAGGCTGATGTGTGTCTTTGATGCATTTTTCCAGCTTATCTAAATTGTTGAAACAGTCGAGCAACGAGCACTTTGAAGTGCAAGTCCACAAGTATCAAGCTGAGTTTTAGCTGTCTGCTAAGTGAAGACTCAAGTGACATTTGCCACTACCCCTGTAACAGAGATGACAGAACAGCTCCTTGAGAAAGCCCTCACTGTTCTCCCCAAAACCAAATATGAAACTGCTGAAGTCAGGCAGGGGAGTGGTTTCATAACCTATTGTAACAATGCCATGTGTGAGTTTACAAACCTGTAGTCTGAAATACATTTGAGTGTTGCTTCTGCCTGTGTGTGGAGCACAGCCTTGGAGGCTGCAACTTTGAGATGCACTGAATGGCGATGTGACATCGTGGTGTGATGGAAAGGTGGGCCTCAAAGGAGCTGCAGAGTTGCCCAATGTAATATATGAAAATTAGGTGANCCCAACTCAACATGTAGTGTGGGAAATGAATAAATGTCTAACCTGTGCACATGCTAAAGGTTTGCATTGCTAAAGGTTTAGTTCTGGCACACCATGTCTTTGGACTCAGCAATGAAGGTGAGAAACCTGGCATCAGAACTTGGTCAGCCAAATCAGGAACTTGCCCTGCACTCTCCTCCTGTGAGTCCCCACTGTTACCTGTGTCTCTGATCACATCCTTTGTTTGTACAGCATGTGGCAGTGATTTTATGTGTCTCTACAAAATGCAGCTTTCAGGTGTAAGGACTGGGCATGAAGTGCGTGGTTAAACCAACTTGACCATGAGCTGCTGCTGAAATCAGTGGCCCCACTCCCCTTCCCCTGGTCCACAGAGACCTCTGGCTCCAGCTGCTGCCTTTGCACAGGCACTGCTGTGTGTCCAACCCCTTGATGTGCTGGCTCAGAGACTTCAGCAAGCAAAGCATAGACTGCAGAGCTGCTTGGCCTGAGTTGGTGGCTCACGGGGTCAGAGCAGTGCTGGTTGTAGGGAAAGAGGTGGAGAAGTGTTGGTGGAGAGAGGGAGGGTAAGCACACCCTTTTTTGGCAGCAGAGATGTTTCATCATAGTGGACTTAGGATTAAATGTCACCCTGCTGGAGTTCAGATAGCATCTCATCCACAGAGAGTACATGGGCTGCTTGCAGGGAAAATTGCTAACCCAGTCGTTATTCCCTATGTTTATGGTCAGGAAGGCCTGGAGTTCACTGGCCACACAAATGGAGATGCCAGGATGTGCCTGGCCTATGCTGGGAGATATCCACATTCCTAAAGGCAGGTTGTAAAAGGTAACAATCCCATAGTTTGCATGGTAAAAATGAATTTCTTGATTAAAGATTGAGTTTATCAGCTGCAGGTAACACTCTGTTTGATGTCTGCATCTGTACAGCCTGCAAAGGGAGAAGGGGTCTGCCAGAATGGGAGCAGCCCCAGGGCAGCATCCCTGTTCTGTGCCTTGCCTAAGGAGCTGGAAAGTAATGAAGGTGTTTGAGTTCAACATTAACTGCTCAGTCTTTCCAGGCTCTGACTGTGGCTCTTGGAGCTGAGACAGGCCCCGACAGCACTTCAGCTGGATGAAATAAAGAGAGCAGCAACTGGAGCCCAGCCAGGAAGCAGTTAGCTGAGAGAGAGAGAGCTTCCTTTTCATTTTTATAAATTTGTTCCAGGACTGTTTTATTAAGCTTATTCTTTCTTCGCAGAACACTGGTCTAGTCTTCAAAAGACTTTCAGGCTGACTGGCAAACTCTTCCACCTGTGAGGAAATGCTGATCCCAAATTCCTGCCTGCTCCCGTGAAGTCCAGCAGCTAGATACAGGGCTGGGGTGCTGAGGAGATGGGGGATGTCCTCTTTGAGAGGCACAGGGACCAGCTCATCCCCTGGAGACAAGCTCCAGCCAGCACAGCCTGTGATTTTTTGGGGCACTGGGTGGGCTTCACACAGGCTCTCTTCAAACATGTAACAGCTGGGAACAAGGCAGAACCTGTAGTAAAAGCCAAGAAGACTTAGACCTGGGGTACAATAGCAGCAGCATTGCTGCAGAGGTTGAGATCCCTAAAATTTAAAGAAAGGAAGGCTTCCTAGAAACCCTGTTGTGCAAATAGCCTTTCTTAGGTGCTCCTGTGGCTGGCGTGGGCTGCAGAAACACTTCTCTGGGCGCACCTGAATGCAGGGAATATCCAGGAAGTTTTGGGTCATCCATCAACACAGACAGAAACTGTGGGCCTGGAGAACACCTGCAGCCTCCCAACAGCCAGACTGAGGGAGGAAGGAATAGTCTGGTGGAATAGCAGCAGCTGTTCCTAGAGTGTGCTGCACAGAAAATAAAGTTGCTGTGATGAGACAATCAGAGGCCAGAGTGAGGATGCAAAACAATGTTGATATCAAGTCTGAAAAAAGAAGAGTTTGAATAAAAATGACAGAACAAAGTGGAGGGATATTCAAAGGAGGAGTAGTAAGACATTGCTGTGTGGTGGATTCCAGCAGGCAAGTGAAGCTTTGATTTTAGGCATATAGCAAGGGAAAAGTATAACCGTAGGGAATGAGTTGTAGGCACACACTGAATATACGAACCATATTTTCTTAGAGGTCTTCCCTCTGAGGCCAGGAGAAGCACTGGTCAGCATGGGACAGTGGCACTTTTGATTGGAATGTGGGTCTCTCTGTATCCACCATAATTGGGGCTCTGGAGGCTGATCCTACAAGCTGCTCAGTGCTCGTGGTGTCACACCCACATCACAGCCATGAGAGACAAGAAAAATGCACAGCAGGTCCAGAATCAGGCACAATAAAAGGAGTGGTAAGGTTTTCTGGGTGCCTCACTGAGGCAGGGAACATTTCTGTTGGTAGACAAGAAGCTGTTTAAATCTGTACTGAGATCATGGGCAAAACACCTGAGCTTAGGATATGGAGTGTGGTACGAGCAAGGAAACTTAAGTAAATTGTATTGATGCAACTTGAATCAATTTGTATTTGATCTGGACAACAAGCCCAAAGCTTGTATAGGTATTTGTATTTCAGAGGGATAATGGATTATTCTGGGTTAGCTCAAATGAGGCAGGAATTGACTTCAGCTAAGATCAGGCAAGTGCTCACATTTGGGCTGGACTTGTTTGTGGAGCTGCTGCCCCTTTGTGCCCCTTTGTGACTGAGTGTGGGCACTGAGTTAATTCCTGCACCTCGGCTGGTGGGCTGTGACCTCGAGCTGAGGACAAACCTTGTAACAGGTGTGCAAGCTCTTTGCCTCTCAGGCTAAATCAGTGTGAACTACTCTTAATCCAATTGAAATATCTCCCAGGGAAAAAGTTTCAAAACATCTTATATTTTCCTGTTGCTTGATTGCATCAGCTTAAAATTCACCTTTCAATCAAACTGGTGGGAATTTGCCTGCAGTCTGCTCTTTAAGCAATATGGTTCTTGAAAATTAAACTGGCCTCAAACTGCGGAGAAATGAATAGGAGAGGAAAAAACTTTATCCTAGACAGGAATCTTAAGAGTGACTCTGATCTTCAAGTTTAAGCTAATACAGTGCCACTGACATCAAAGCAGATATTCTTCCTTTACACAGAAATAAATTTGATGAGTGGTTGGGCTGTTAATTCAGTATTATTCAACCAGATGTAAGATTTTTATAACATTACCAGTTTATTAATAGTCAGAACACGAAACTTTACATTAGTGTCAGGGATGTGGGGGAGAAGTAGAATGAAGAATGGAAAAAGATGATATTATTTGCCCAGGGCAGACAATTAAAGAGCAATCTACTTTAACAGTGTCACCTTTATATAATTTCTCCTGTCTACCATTGCCACAATTTTCCACACCTCAGGGGAAGAGCTGGCATTCTTAGCAGAGCTCCTAAATGGGTTCTTGTTTCTGTGAGATATTCTTATTAATATATTTTTTTATTTTTATTTTTTCTTCTTCTGGAAAAACAACCAGTAAAACCACCCCCAGACTTTGCAGAACTGCATGATGAGGTTAGTCCTGAGGCTGGCAGAGGGGAGCTGAATGCTGGGACACAGCCACTGCCTTTATGCTCTTGGGCAGCAGAGTGGGTACATAACTTTGCCAAATAAAACCCCTTACTTTGATTTTCCATATATCTTAATGTATTACATGGGTCTCCTTAAAAATACAATCAACTTCTCTTTCTTGCTTATTTATTCAGCAAATATTTTTTGCATCTGAGAGAAAAAGAACTTTTAATTTTCAGGAATCTGTGCTCTTTAAGTTAATGTCCGTTATGATATTTTTTTACATTTAAAAAGCCTAAGCTCCTCACAGTTGTTTGTGCAAACACTTCCTATAAAGATGTGCTTGAAATTAAATATATGCTCTTGGGAGTGCATTTTCCTCTGTCTTTCAGTGTTAGCCCCTGGTTTCTGGAATTCAGCATGACTGTACCGTCCTGCCAGCCTTGCTGAACTTTGTAGAGTGACAAGATTCCCTCACGTTATTAACATCATGCTACCACTTCAGTGACATTGAATGTGTATTTCATGGACATTTTGGCCTTTACTTCAGTTATCACATAAATTACAGAATCTACATTCTGGAAAATATTTGAAATAGTAATCCTTGTAACTGGGGATAAAAATTTAGGTGCAATGATTTACCTAAGGACCAAGTTTCTCCAAAGGCGTGCTCACTTTGTGTATGTAGGATTTTATGACCCCAGCCTGTGGCAGGTGCCTGTCTGTCAAAGGCTCTGCAGATCTAGGGCTGGATGTAGGGCAGAATTTCAGATTTGCTGTACCCACCAAACAGCATCACTTAAAGTGATCACTTGAAGTGTCTCACTTAAAACATACAGAGCAAGTAACTTCATGGGCATTTTTAAGAAATGTGGCCTAACAACTGCTGTGTTTCGTTCCTAAACTTTGTTTTGCATTTCGTAACCAGGGAAAAGTAATGAGCTTTTCACTCCTGCAGGTTGTTGTGAACAGGATAAATGATGTCCAAAGATGCACCCTGACATATTCCTGTTTTTAGCTTCTGCTTCCTTTTTCTGCCCAACTGCAAATTTTGCAAGAGTTCCCATTGCCTTGATATCTATCAGAAGTATTCTTTAAACTATTCTCTTTTGCCTCTGGTATTAACCTTTAGGTTAGAGACACCTCTTTGGATAAATATAAAGCTATTTTACGCAAGGAGTATGTATCAGTCCATGCCTCCTCTTTCTGAGGCTTAGACAGAGGTGTCATTTATATGGGATGAATCCATTTGGCAATTGTTGATGTTTATTTGACCATTTCTCGCTTTTTTAAAAATTTTTTTTTCAATTGCACAAGAATGAATTGTGTAGCGTTTATTTGTCTTACAGGAAATGATTTTTAAGAATATCTATGATACTATTCCTCGATCTAATATATGACACTTAGACCTGAATTGTAAGACTAAACATTTATTATGTAAGCTCTGGCTAAGAAATTTTGAGTTAATAATAAACCCCAAAGATAAAATGCTGTTTTTAGACTACCTTTTAATGTCAATATGTTTTCAAACAAGCCTTATGGCTTTGGTAGTGGAAAATGGTCTTTCTGTTCTCAAGCCTGCCTTAAGGCCTTGCATTCAGACCAGGCTGATGTGACCAAAAGTCATCACCCATTTGGCTGCTCTGTGATCAGCTGCAAAATTTATAGCTGTAGAGGTCAAGTGTTTGGCTGCCTGTCATAATTGGCATCCGTGTTGGAAGTCCTAACAACCATTCCAGAGCAGGAGCTGTGGGTGCTGAATACAAAAGGTCCCTCAGCTCCAGAGTCATCGCTCATGCCCCTACAGCTGCCTGCCAGTCTCTGTGACAGATATCAATATTTCACAGTGGTTGTAAGACACTTGGCTGCCTAATCTGGGATTAGGCAGAAGCATTATTCACTTCTAACCCCTAAAGAGGCATAGCTTGGGGAGCTGAGGGTTTGAGAGAGGCTCCACGTCTCCCAGGAGATCACACAAGGATGTACAGAAGAGCCACAAACAGCATGTGATAACCAGTTTGGGAAAGAAAAACTTCTTATGGGTCACCTGAAATACTGCAAAAAATGGCCAAAATATTCTATAAAGCTGTGAAAATGATTTCTTAGGAGGTCTTGTGGAAAAACATAGTGAGACTCATTTTACTGATTTTTTTTAAATGGAGGATGGGATAGAGTCAAATCCTTCAGTGTCTTCTATTGCACTAGAAAAAAGAAGGGCTTCTGAGGAGTTACTCTCTGTGTTCTCTCTTCTCAGTGTTATTGGTCATAAGCAAATTTTGAAAACCAGTATGTTGACAGAATGGGAAGGAGCAGATTTTGAACATGACCATTGGGAACTTTTTCCTCGAATGCTTCTCTTATAGAAAAAAGAAAATGATGAAGTGATATAAAAGTGTTTGAAGTCTGATAGACATGCAAGTTAGTAGACTAAATGCAGAAGAATCTTTTCATGCTTTGAAGATGAGAAATTTCTCTTTGACAAAAGAATAAATAGTACTTTTATATTTTCTTCAGGTTGTTTCAGTATGAGATTTAGAAAAATATGCCTAGAAAAACTGTAACATTAGAAAAGTAATACTTGAGGTGTTTAATTATATTTCACCCTGGAATGCTCTTTTTATGTACAGGAGATCTGAACAGAAATTCTTTTATTAAAATACTCCTGGTATCCAAAATGCAGCCTGCTGAGTAAAAAGACCCTTCTGACATGTACAGAACTTCTGAAGATCCTTTTGCATGTAGTTTGGGCATGTTTAGACCTTTTCTCTGAACACAGTGAACAAATAGGTAACATTGCCAATGAGGGGAAGTGAAATACTTAAAATGAATCGTGTGGAGCTATCACAGTTACTTCTTAACCAGATATGTGGGAAGATGTCTCTCTGAAGCAGTATTCACGAGGGGAGAGAAAAATGGCAAAGCTTGTAATGTTTGATGGCATCACTTTAAAAATGAAACTTGCTTTTTTTTTTTTTAATTGCCATTGAATTCCTTTCCTACTCTGTCAATTAGCAATATCCTTGTGGTAAAGAAGAAAAATCCATTCAAGCAAGGAAGGAAGGTGATCCTTTTCCAAAATATTTCAGGTGATTTTGGCACATGTGAGGGCTGGTGAAGAGCCAAACTCCATTACTGGATTGATGGGCTGGGCTATAGCAACCCCTAGCTGGAAAAATCTGGCTTACTTTTCAGATCTCCAAGCATATTTTTCTTAGAAATACAACCTGCATCTGCTTTGACTGAACATTCATGTAGAATGGCCAGAAGAGCTGGAGCCACAAGACAGGACAACCTTGTCCCTTTTTCCCAGAGAAGATGTCACAGCTCAGTCACAAAATCATGGCTAGTACCAAAAAATAACTCAGTTAAAAAAAAAATCCTCAGCTCTGAGTTTCTAATCCAAAAGAAGGTGCCCAAGGCATTGGAGGAATAAATCCCTTCCTTGACTGTTTCTCTACCCCTGAGCTCTCTGGCATTGGTTCCTGTTAACCTCTGTACAGCTGAGTTGTTGTCAGCTTGTGTTTTCCAAAGATAGATCAGAGACTGCAACTTTCTGCTGTTCCAGCTTGGTATTTCAAGTGTAAGATTGGGCTAAGCCCTGCTTCTGTATTGGGGAAGATGCTAGAATTTCCTCCCATTTTCCCTGGACTAGATAACACTTGTTCTGACAGGGACAAAAAAGATGAAGCAATTTCAGGGCCTGCCTTCTGCTCTCTGGCCTGCAGTGAGTGCCCTTAATGGCTCATCTGGCAGTGAGAGTTCGTACCCTTCTTCTCAACAGGTACCCCCACCCAGTGGCAAAGGTGTTTGTGAGCCCTGTGTGCATGCATTGACTTCTCGAAATTAATGATACTTCGTTTTCTTCAGCTTGCAGAGGATTTGCCAGCAAGCAAAGCCTGGTGAGGGTTCTGCCCACTGGAGTAGGAAGTCTGATTTCTCTCAGCAGAAATGGTTGGAAGAATGAAGCTGTTTTTAACAGGGAGCGGGGAGGGAGGAATAATATTTTTCTTTCAGAATTCGAACTGGAATTTTGCTTTTTCCTAATGGAGAAACACATTGCTTCTCTGCTGGCAACTGAGACATTCTCCACAACAATTTAGTGCAACAAAATGCGTTTGTGACTAGGACAGGGCAGCTGGGAGTGTTGGTTCTGCTTCTGAGAGCACACCCCACATAGGCTCTGCCATTCTCTTCCAAACGTGGGTACACCACGGGGGAGAGGAGGGCGTGGGCTGAGCTGCAGCTCTCACGCTGCCTCATTGTTGCTCTGAGGGGGTAAAGAAAAGGCTCAGCTGGTAGCTTGCTAAGCTCAGGAGCAATGGACTAAGTGCTTCTGCATTTAATAAAGAGCAGAAGTCAATTATAGCACCACGCAGGAGTGAGGTTAATTGGGGCAGGAGATTCAGTGGCAGGGCTTTGCCCGTTCTCCCCTTTGTTCAGCACAGCCATATATCCAGCTGTATATATAGTTATATATTCAATATCCTGAATGTAGGCCATGCTGCGGAGGAAAACTACCTCGAGCTTGAGGCTTAAAAGCAAATTCCCATTTGAATAATTCAGATACAAAAGACCTCCTAATTTTTATTGGGGATGTATTTTTGTTTCTTTCCGTGGTTGTATAACACACACGAATGTGAGGGAGCTCTTTGTTCTCTCCCTCTCGGGTGCTGTACATCTGCGCAATGCAGAACTACCTTGGCTCGCTGTACTGACATTAAGAAAACCAAGCTTTGTCTGCAGACTGAGTGTGAGGAGCGTTGTCTGCCAAGAACCATCAGAGTCAAGTCATGAGGGCAGAAAAGTAAAGTTTTAAGGTGGGCTATTGGTTTTTCTGACTGAATTAGTTATAACTCTAATTGGCAAAGAAACCAGAGCAGCACAATAAATATCCCAGGCTTATAATGATCAATACTGCAAAGTGACAAAGCAAGTCCTGGAGCTGGGAGCTGGGAGCACTCAAGTCTTTCAGCCTTGCTCCTTATGGGAAGACACTGATATCTCTATATCACTATGAACCTCCTTTGGAAAGACATGAATCCTTATTATTATCAACATTGCCCTGTCAGATGCTGCAGAAACCTAGCAGAAAAAGTTGCCTGCTTTCCCAGGAAGTGTTGGGTATCAGAATCAGAGGCAGCTGTCAGAGGAAGTCAAGAGATAAAGAAACACAAAGGAAAAGATTATTTATCAACAGGAGAAATGGTGGTCTCAGCATACCAGGAATTTTTGAACCATTGACTTTCATCACTGATGATGAAAATGGTGATTTTTTCACTGCTAGGTTACAAAATCCCACTGATTTCAGAAGGAGATAACTTGTGCTGTTAAGCACAAGTGCACAGAGGCGACCAGGTGCTGAACTGCTACAGAGAGCTCCCTAAAACCCACTGAAGTTGCTACTTGCATTTTTTATTGTTTATTTACTCATGTAATGACAACTGTCAATTTTAAAAGTCTCAGACACAGTCACACATCACACATTAGGCCAATGACGAAAACCAGCTGAGAGCTGGGTGCATTTACTGCTGCTGCTGGAACTGCTGAAGGTTGTGTCAAACCAAAAGATGGTTGACGTTTCTAGTGTGAATCTGAAGATCTACCAACCTGTGCTCTCACTGGCATCCTGCAGAAATCAGCCTTAACATGTGCACTCCAGACAGAAGCCCAGAGTGTTATTTACTACTGAAGTAAATCCATGTGGTCCATTTGTAGCCAAGCACGTTCCCACACCTGTGAGGGGCATCTAGGGCAGCTGCAAGATGCCAGGCATGAACCTTAGGGTACATTGAACACCCTTTTGTGTGCCAGACAAGGAACTTACTTTGGTTGCTGGGTTGGGTTTCACATCATTTGACTGTGTCATGCTGTCGTTATTGGCCTCAGCCTCAACCACCCTCACTATAAAGCAACCTGGAGACACAGGCAGTTCTTGGTGACAAGACCCCTCAAGTTTTTAGAAGTCACCTCTGAACAAGCAAAAGCTGTTACTTGTCTCTGTAGACTGTGAAGGAACCTCACTAACAAGCTCCAGTGTGGGTATCAGCAATGTACGTGAATGTTTACATACTTGGTTTGACGATTTCCACATTAGATCTTGCCTGTGTGCTCAGAAAAGCCTTGGTGAGCAGTCTGAGTGAGGAGGGCTGGCCAAAATCATCCATCCACGAGTGCTGGGCCCTGTCACAGAGAAAACTTGGCCTCATGACAGGGTCATTGACTCTCCAGCTTGTTGTGATAGTGGCCATCAGGAAGGGAGAGCCACCTGAGTCTCTTGTGATGACTTTTGCTGTGGACATAATGAATTTCTCGTTACTTTTTAGTTTTTCTGTTATAGTCATAAACTGTAATTGACTGAGATTGAAAAATCACTAGACTTGTTGAGGGATGCTGATTTCTACAAAGGGGAGAAATTATGTCATATCCAAAGGACACAGTTCGGATACTCTCCAGGGTCCCAGCCAGGTCTTAAACACTTCCAGGGATGGAGCACCCACAACTCCTCTGGGCAACCTGTTCCAGTGCCTCACCACCTTCACAGTAAAGAATTTATTCCTAATATCTGATATAAATTTCCTCTCTTTCAGTTTCCAGACAGTCCTTAGCAGGAATGATGAGGAGTGGCACGAGGAGCCTCTGCGCATCTCATATGCCCGCTGCCCCTGCAGCCCTGTCTCCTCCAAGCCGTCAAGCTGGCTGGTTTGTGTGCTGCTCCACTGCTCTTTGCTGAAGGGTGGCCTCCTCCAACGAGCTATCAGTCACTGGCAAATGATAAGGGAAGGCCGCTGAGGCTTCACTAACTGCGTTCATTACAAACGTTGTAATTGTAAAGATTTGCTATAATTCAGTTAGCTGCCCTAAAACCCTTGGCAAGCCACATTATTGAAATGATTATTGTTACAAGATTGTTGTAAATTGGAGTCAATCATCCAGACATGAAATTGTCTTTTTTATATCTGTGTGGTAGGGAACATTCTTCCTCCTTTTATTTCTTTAAATTAAAATCTCCTGGTTATTGTACCTCGAGTACCTTATTTGACAATGGGATCCCTTCCCAAAAAATGCAATTAAAACTTCTCATCTCCTCAACAGAGGAGTCCTTCTAATCTGAACCCTCACACTGTTACTCCCAGCAGGTTTTTTGGTGCTGCAGGAAAACAGCTGTCAGGGATCACACAGGTACAGCTGACTCTCCTTTGCAGCTCAGCTGCATTGGACCAGAGCTTCTCCACCTGTGTCCTGTGGGAATGGCTGCAGACTGGACAAGGGAAGACATACGTGGACATTTCCACACACACGCCAAATGCCAGTACAAGGGTTGGAGCTGCTGTGCCTCTTAAAGAGATAATAATTTTTACACTATATAATATAGCCCGTAGTTTGAACTTTTTCTGAGGACTAGGTCAGTCGCTGTGACTGGCTTGGTATGAAGATTCCATGGAAGGGGTTCCTTTTGCTTGACCAGAGGTGCATATATATAAGTGGCAGACAAAATTTAGTCCAGTCCAGTTGCTGGCAGTAGGTAATTTGGTGTTTATGAGTCTTCCCTGAGGTGGACTTGCAGCTCAGGCTAAGAGAAAAGTCATGTCTATGCTCTGGTTGAGCTGTACTCCTCATAGGAGCAGGGGAGTGGGAAGGAAATAGGACTTTATATCAGTGGGTATCTCTTTAGATTGCATGGGCAGTTTCCTGTCCAAACAAGAATAGGTGTCTTTAGTCCTAGATTTGTCAAAAAAAAAAAAAAAAGAGATAAAAGATAAAAAAGAATCAGTCCTTATGCCTCTTGTGAACCCATTTTCAAGTGATAGCACTGGTGCTCCTGTGGGAACTGTGGGAACAGGCACTTCAGTTATTCCTTGCACAACCCTTAAAATTATCCATCTGATAAGCAAGATGCATTGAATCCTAACTTATACTATTTCTTCGCTAGCTGTAAGTGAAAAAGGTACCTTATCGTGCACTGTATGTTACCCTACTAGTAGTGTTTTCCTTTGTTTATTCCTGTGTAGTATTAGTTTGCTTTAAGCCTTGTGCCTGTAGTTTGCTTGTTTATTAATAAATTATTTATTCTATAATAGACAGAATCAGTCATTATTAAAAGAACTTACGAACGAGAGTGGGTTTTGGGGTGCTGGCCGCCTCAATAAAGATACTACCTGCTGCCAGAGGCCTGGGCAGGAGGTAGGATTAATCTAAACCCCACACCCGATTCGTGACACGCACACCACCAGATAAAGCATGAGTGGCTGTGACAGACACCCCAGGGACTGTTTCTGGCTATTTTAATTTTTTTAATTTCCTTTTATCATCCCTGGCTGTCACCATGCAGCATGCTGTGCTGGGTTAGGAACACACAACCTACCAACCTTAATTGTTTAACTTTGACTCTTCCCTGCTCTCAGGGTCCTCAGAAAGGTTTGTCGGTGTGTGATTGTCATGGGTCCTTCATACCACTACATCTTTCATGAGCATCCCTCTAGCACTGCCTGCCACGCCTCCTATCTCACACAGGAAAAGCAGGTGGCTTGGTTGTGGGGGCAATGAAAGAAATTGAAAGGGAAATCACTGGAAAAGAAATTATTTTCTACCAAAATAGAAAAATTGTCATCACTTCAGGGAGCAAATACCAGATCAGGTCTATGGAAGCTACTCTTACCTAGAGCCCAGGAGCTACTTGTGGAATTTTAATCATATGAGCCCACACAATAATAATTACATTTTTATTTTCTTTCTTTTTTCAAATTTATGTATTCAGCTGAAACCAATGCTTTTATTGTATCAATAATCAAATATCTTATGTCCAACCCACTACCTCCTCTGGGAGGAAGGAAACATCAAATGCCTTGCAGAAGAATCTGGGGTAAAGTTGAAAATGAAAAGTTGCTGATTTCAAAGAGGGCAGTTAAAATGCTGGTCAAATTGAGAGCTTAATGCATTACCGAGGTGAATATAAAGTTCTTCTTTTGTTGTGGTCTTTTTTTTTTCCCCCTTCTGAATCAAAATCTTTCAAAGGCATTTAGATAAAACTGAATTGATATAATTAGTACAAGCCCATGAGAAGTGATTGAATTACTAAGTATGGCCACTGCTACAGCTACATAATGGAAGCTTTCAGTTTTTATTAATTCCATGTTTGAAAATCTGGATTAAACACCCAAACTAATAAGTCAAAACATTGATGTAAGATCCAAAGGACAACGGCATTGTCACTCTGTATAGCAGGGCACCAATTCAGTGCTTAATTGGTACAAGAGCTGTAATAATATGGTTCATGTTTAATTAATAAGACTCCTAACTAGTCATGAAACTTTGAAGAGCTGTGCAATTGTTGTAGTTTACATCCAGAGTGCTACAAAGCTTTTCCTCTCTGAGACATCACACTCTGATGGGGCAGCTTCACTGGATACAGGCAGCACGTGTTTATCAGCATATCACAAAAGCAAAAATTGTATTTGAAGGAGATTTACCATCCATCTCGTTAAAAAGACTGGAATTAATCTTGGGTTTTGCTTTCCCCTAAGAGGAGTAGGGAAGTATGTGGCAAACCTGGGCAGTTAAGATGAAGTGGTCAAAATACTTGGTGATGTGTTAATTAGCTCCCACTGTCCTCCTTTTGCTGACTCCTATAAGCACTCACAGACTGATTGTCTTGAGAAAGGGCTCTCTTGGCATTTCATAGATTTTCCAGGCAGAATTTTTCTATATTAAAGGAACAGTGTTCAGTTTAATGTTCCAGCCATATGCCAGAATTTATAATCCCTCCCATTTAAAGCAGTTCATCAAAATTTGATCCTAGTCCTGTGCAATAAAAAAATATAACTAAAGGTGAATGTAAAAATTATTGAACAAATATAATAAAAGGGCAATTAAAGTGTTCAGATATAAAAATGCAAGAAACTAAGGTGAGCCCTAACCTCTTAAATTATTCTTAAAGCAAATATACTTAATCATGTAGATTCCATTCTTTTTTTTTTTTACCTTTTGCCTAGACCTGCATGAAATACTGTTAAATCAGGAATACATTCTGGGTATTTTTTCCCTAATACCTACTAAGATTCATAGGAAGGATAACTTGCTATTAACATAGGCTTCTCTTTCCCTTTTTTTTAGAGTTAGCATACTCAGGGTACCAGTGCACTCTGTGAAAAGAACATCTTGTTTGACATTTCTTCATGGATTTTTTTTTCCCCATTGAATATATCTAATCCCTTTTTGTAAAGCTCATATAAGTTTTAGGTGCTCTCAGAGTCCCATAAAAAAGTACTCCAAAGCTTGATTCTGTGAACTACCAGCTCTGGTTTCCTGTATGAACCTGCTATCTGCAAGTTTCACTTGGTGCCCTCACTGGTGTTAGAGGAGACAGTGGCAATCATTCGCTTTTCCCTTTCTTGTTCCTTCCTATTCACAAAAAGTATTTCCAAAAGAGCTGTCAAGTGAAATTGAGTACTCTACAGGAGATAGACCTTCACCATGAGATTAGTGGGAGTAATGTTCTAGGGGAAATGCCTGATTATCTGTGGGGCTAATCCTATAACCAGGTATTTATGGTAATCAGGAGACTTTAGAGGAGTGGGAGCTGGACACCTGGTTCTTGGAAAAGAGGTAACTCAAACTGCAAAGACACTGAAAGGACAAGTGAAGAGAAGGCTTCTATAGTGTTAGTGAAGTTTGAAACTATACTGATCATAAAGCAGTTTGGCAATTAATTTGACAAATTCAAATATCTGTTTTCAGTATTTTGTGAACTTTAAAATACCACATCCATTATGCTGTGAGTCTTGAGAGCAGATTTAAATTTGGGTACATTTTTCTTTATGACAGATTGCTAATCTGAAATGCAGTGTCATTGGCAGGTGTGTTGCAGTGAATCTTCTGAGTCTCATGGCTGTGATCAAAGGTGGAGTGGGCTCTCACTGGTGACTAATGAAGATATTAACCCTATTTTTTCAGCAAGCTAAGGTGAGCATTTGTTTTTAATCCTTTATAAAAACAAAACCAAGCAGAACCTAAGCCAGTCAACAAATAAGGAGACACTCCTTGGTGTGCATGAGATACAGCAAATAGGATAAAAGCTATTTGTGGATTTAGAGGTGCTTGTTGTTTAACACGTACACATTCTCTAATGGCACTTGCTGCTGCTCCTAAGTTAATGCACTTGACTGGTTTGGTTCTCTGGCTCGTGGCTTTGCTTTGTGGGAACATTCAAAAGCTTGCTGAGAGAAGCTGAAGATGGGCTAGAGGTTTTGAAGCCAAATCAAACATCTCCTAAGGTCTAAAGTTCTCTGTTTTTTAAGAGTTTCATTCTGCCCCACTGTACAGGTGCTTAATAGTTTAAAGCCCTTTGGATGGTTTGCGACAGTCAGTGGTTACATCCAGGATGTAAACCTCTGCTGTGTCTTCATGGTGAGGGCCATGAGAAAGATTGTGCTCAACTGCAGTGGTTCCTGGTGTTGCCTTTCCCTGGTCTTAAAATCAGAGCCAAACATGGTTAAAAGGGAGAAGGGGTTTACCTCGGTATTTATTTAAGGATCCTTAAGGTGCACTCTCCGTGCGGGTGGAATGCGCTGAGAAGCACACACCGAAATGCACACACACCATACATCACAGATACAGTTATAGGCCTTGTGAATTAGCAAATCTATCAAAGATTCCCCAAAGAGAGGCTCGAGGGAACTCCTCGTCCGAGGAACCTTCCCCCTGGATGGGCCTATCTTAGTTTACAGAATGTGTTTCTGGAGAGGACCTTGGTGTCTGGGGCTCTCTGACCCTTCACTGCGAGGCTTCCAGGATGTTTGGTCTCCTGGCTTAATGGAATATTGGGTCTATGCTAGTGATCAAACCTAAGGAATTAGAAGTATGTAGGCTAAAAGCATTAAGAACACATAAAAGCTATTAAAAAGAGTATATAAAAAGGGGTACATATAAAAAGGCAAAAAATCATCATGGCATCACTGGGACCTATGGATATTCCCTGCTGCCATGATCCCTCAGAGCCAGAGCCATGGGGTCAGTTCTGCCCTTCAAAGAGAGGGGCAGGGGCGGTGTGAGGCGCTGGCTGGAGGCTGCCAGGGATGGGGAGGGCTGCAGTGCTGTCCTTGTCCCAGGATATGAAGCAGCTCCTGGTTGCCCCACCACTGATCAGTGCTGGTAAATCTGCTTTTCTGAGCTGTGCTTCAGTCAGCTCCGCCATCAGGGGCCTCCATGGATAACAACCTTGGATAAGCAGGAATTTCTCTCCTGTCATTTGTTCAAGAAGGGACCACTGCTGAGGGAAGAGCACGTCCCTCCTTTTGATTTTTCTCCATAATGCCCATGTTAAAGATGTGACATAAATGCTGGTTTTGGAAGAAAGCTCTGGCTAAAATGCTGGCCCCACTGAGGTCAGTGGCATCATTCCCACAGACTTTAAAGGTGCCAGAGTCTTGTCCTTTATCCTTCTATTCTGAGCCTCTTCATCCTGGAGAGGATGTTTGCTCAACCAAAATGAGATATATGTATGACCCTAACAGGGAAAAATACTCCCCAATATTAAGAAAGCTTGCAGAGGCTTGGGAGTGCCTGGAGATGTGAGGGATGAGTCTCCTCTCAGGAGCAGAGCCAGCTGGCTTCCGGATACAGGCTATTGGGGCAACTCTGCTGATAGTGTGATGAAAAATGCAGAGAAATAGCAAAGATAAATGCCCTGAAGCTTGGAATATTAGTAAACACAATAACAAACTCAACTTTTGTCTGCCAGAAATCAAACTGAAACAATTTAGGAGGAAATACGCTGGCATCCTGTCCCTCTGCTCCCTCTCCTGACTCCCAACCTCCCTTTTTTATCTTCTTTGATTTTTCCATCTGGCTCACCTAGTTGAAATTTGAACTGGGTCTGAGTTCAAGTTCCTTTCAGGATTTTTGTGGGATATTTTGCACAGTAATCTGTCTGTCTGACATCACTGCAAGACTGTGAAATCCCTAAACCACGGTTTCTCCTTGTTGCCACAATGAAAACATGTATTATAAGAGTGCCCCGTTACCCCTTTAGTGGTTACAGCACAACTCCCACTTGTGGTCTCCATGACTTGGGAAAGAATTATATGCACTGGCTGAATTTTTTAGCAGATATAACAGCAAACCATATTTGGGAATTTGGAGGGAGGGAAGCATAATGCAAAACCAAACAGGACTAACAACTAAAAAATGCACTGTGCTTGCAAACTTTAATAAGCTCTTATTAGAGATGGACTTGAATCAAAACCTTGACTTCAATACAGCATGGAGTATGGTGGGAGTTGGGAGTTCAGGCCCATATCAGACATCATGTCAACATATCTCTCTGTAAAGGATTGAACCAAACCCAGAAAGCTCAAGGTCCATCAGTTAATAGGCTAATTAGACATAAAGACCAAAATAGTGTAACCTGCATGAAAAGACTCCTTTGTTTTGAAGCATATAAAGACAAAGACAGTCAAGAAAATAAATGTATTGCAGAGGTGTTTTATTGCCTTTTCAGATGATTTCTGTAGAGTGTATTTTACGAGCTTTGGCCACATTTTTACATTACTGGTGAATAAAGCCCTCATTGTTCAAAGGGTGTCACCTGGTGACTCATGAATTTCTTCAAATGCTGCTTAAAAAACCTCTCGTGAAATTGAGAGTGCTGCTCTGTATGTACCTATGGGCCTACAGAAAAATGAGCCACTTCTGAGCTTGATCAGTTACTGGACTGGGGAGTCTCAGACAATTTGAGATTGATAGACACAGGGAAGAAGTGAAAATACAGCATCATCTCTGCTCCTCATGGAAAATAAATCTCCTTGATTTTGTGTCACAAGTGCTGATTCTGTATTTCCAACTCAGGACTTCACTCTGGAAGTATGAGCTGAATTTAAAGTGAGTCTAAGTTATTTTTTAATGAATGTCTGCCTTCTCCTTCCTTGAGTCTATGCCAGTGCAGACATGCCTTGCACAGAGCTAACAGATAGCAGGGAGGTTAAAAGGATGCTTAGGTGGGCAAAAAACTGCTTTACATGATTTCCCTAATTTTCTAGGTCAATCTGGATGAAGCAAGTCTTTCAAACCAATCTTCTCTAGCAGCTTCACAGTGGTGTGCCCAGGTTCTCATGCGTGCTGTGTGCCTGCAGCCCAGCCAGAACTCTGCTTTCGAGGGAAATGCCCTTCCCAGACAGGTGACTATCTGTAGTCCAGAGCTGCAGCTGGAGTTATTTTCAGAAAGTTGATCCTATTACAGAATCCCACCAATGCACTTTATAAACCAACTGTGGCTTAACTAACATTCTTTTAATATTTCCATTGTACCATCAAACCTATGTATTGGCAAAACCATTTAAACAGCCCAAACAGTCTTACCCATCTCCAGAGCAGGGTCTGGTCATCTTGGTGGTCAGATCTTGCTGTATCTAACCAAAACTGTGCCTAGTGCACCTGTGGCAGAATTACCTGGATGTAAGCTCTTGGATCTCTCTATTTTTCTTCCTCTATCTTGCTGTTTCATCATCTAGTATTGTATGAGCATTTTAGAAATACAGTACGTAATCCTCTGGATAAAACTAGTTGAAGCAAGAGGAGCATAGATCCATGTCAATATCTACAAAAAGAAGTTGGTAAAGACGTGTTCATAAAATGTTTTCAGCTCTTAAGGAATACTTTTATGCTCAATATCAACAGCTGAGAAATGCACCCTGCCTGGGCAAGCAAAGAACGGACTGCTTTGTGGAAATCTGAATGCATGTGTGTAATTGAGATCTTGAGAATGGGGTTTTATGCCCATTTTATACATGAAGCTATGAGGTGACAAATTGCACTGGCTACTATGACAGACTGTGACAAGGGAGAAGGCCTTTTACTGGGAGGCTTTGCTGCATTTCCAATTTGCATTGTGCAGGTTTGCTGCTGTAGGGCTGCACTCGGGCAGATGGTTACTGCATGCCTGGAAGCACAAGTGAGGAACTGGAGAGGAGAATTTATCCTATCCCAGAGAAAAAAATGCATTCACTCTGGCAGCAGGGCCTGCAGGAAAACTTGGTATTGAAGATCTTTTCCCTTTTCTGCAAAACACTGAAATATTAGGAGGAAAAAGCGAGGGTGGGCAATCTCTTTGTAATCCCTCCTTGCCTCAGGGACAGGGAGTCAGGAGACACCTCTAAGTAGTTCCCCTGGGGGAGGGATAAGGTGGTGTGTGCACTGACCATAAAGGCCTAAATAGCTGATTAAAATGTAGTTGCAGACATTCAGGATGGCCAGATTTTCAGAGGTGCTGAGAACTCATAAAAGCCTTTGAAGGCATTGTGAGACCGCAGTACCCTGGGAAGTTAAACATTATAAAACTGAGCCATGCCTTAATATACAGAACCAAAAAAATGCAAAAATTCCCACTTCATTACTGCAAGTACTGAGCAATTTTAAATGCAACATACTAAGAAAAGATAAAAATGAACACAGTGCACAGTAACTTAACTTACAATATTCGGTGAAAATATTGATATTTTTGTCCTAAACACTGCAACTCTAATAAGGACACCAAACTATGAGCAATTTACATCCAAATCAATGCATTGACCAGACAGAGAATCTCCAAATTACTTAACAACTCAAAGATAGTGTATTTTTCCACATAAACTTTCATATTATTAGCAGCAAACACAGTGCTAGTTACTCATGTGAATGCAACAACTAACCAGTCAATAGCTAAATATCCCTATACATCTGCCTATGCTCTATTACAATATGTCTGATTGATAATCCTGCAAAGCTTCTTTAGTTTAAAAGGGCAACCTGTTACTGGTTCCCAGAATTCCCTTTTTAAGATGTGAAAATTGAGTGTTCTCTTAAAATTTAACTTTCCCCCTGTTGTGTACACTAGAGGTGGCTGAAATGCAGCCTTAACTATTTTATTTCAAAGAAATCACAGGAAGCATCAGGTGGCAGTGACCTTTCATGGCTGAAGATATGAGCTACATTTTTCATTAATGTAACTCTTGGCCCCAAATGCTGGAGAGGAAACAACAGACTTCAAATCATTCTACAGAGAGTACAGGGGATTACACAGTGGTAACATGGGAAAATCAAAACAAACTAACTCTTTATCCAGCTAAAATCCTGCTGCAGTTCTGCTACAGATTTCATCGTTCTGCCTAATGGGATTAAGGCACACAAGGGGCTCCATTCTCCAGTATTGCTGCCTTATTCCTTTAAGTGCTGCCCAATTTCAGAGCCAGAAAGATTCATGAAAGAGTGCAAATACCAAATGACAAATATTTTCCGTTTTTGGTGATTGACTCTGAAGAAGCTTGACTTGGACACTTCTGCTAACGAGGTGAAGTCATCTACTCTGCAAGTCAATGCTCTGGGAAGCTTGTAGATGAATTTCATGCTTGGCAGCATTCCCCTTTCAAGTTCCAGTTTGTGCCTTTTTTTTCACTCTCCTTAGTGTATGGTTTTGTGTGACTTCATTCAACCCCAAAAGCAATCCTGCTTTTTATTTACTAGCCAAGGAAGTACTGGAGCTCTGCTTCAGAAAGGGATTGATGTTCGTGTGCAGCAATAGCCAGCAGCTCTCTGGAAGCAGAGAACCACAGGGGTCTCCATGTGGGTCCACAGGGTCTCACCAGCCAGGGCCCATCTCACCACCCCCTGCAAGGAAGCAGAGGAGGTCATGAGATCCCAGGCTCAGCCAAGTTTCCAGATCACCATGCAGGGCCATGGTGAAGTGGCAGGGTCGAGGTCAAACCAGGAGGTCAATCCACAGATTAGATCCAGTGAATGTCAGACGGGTCCACAAAGACAGAGGAGGGCCAAGGTCAGCATGGAAAGAGTTCTTTGGGTGGGAACTGGCAAGCAAAGACGTATTCAAGGCTACATGTTAGAGCTTTTATGAATTGTAGATTTTGAAATTGTACAAGGAAACAGCCAGTACTGTTTGGAAAGTTCATGCTGTATTTCTTCAACATTGATGTATCCAGCTTTCACCATGGCATTGCTTGAGAGTCCTGGGTTAAGCTTTTCTGTGCTAGTCACAATGACAGCATGGGCCAAAGAGATGCTCTTGCCTCAGGGACATCAGGCAGGGGCCAGTGTTTATATCTGCAGTTTTATGGGGCAGGCACAAGACTACCAGTGCTCTGATTTCCCTGAGACACTCAGCAGTGCACGATACTGCAAAGCAGAAAACTGTCAGAGACAGAAAATTGCACTATCTAATTTAGCTGGGACATGTACAATCTCTTCGATGAAGAGATTGAGTCTATTAGATTCATCCGTAGTTTTGCTCCAGCCACTCAATTGTAAGGGGGTTAAGCTGGAGACAAACAGTAATTCAATTTTATGACCAGACTGAAAACACAAATAAATCTGCTGCTCCTGTGTGCTGACTGTCCTGTGTGCCCAAGTGCAAGATGCTTTAATTGGGTGTAATAGCTCCAGGTCTGGACTTACGTACATGCACATCAAACACTCCTTTTAAACCATGAACAAGTGCTATTGAAATAATTGTATTAGCATCATCGTCTTTCTATATGGAAATGTGGAGCATATGGCAAGCTCAACAGATGCCTATAGCTGCCATCCAGATAACATTATTAAAAACAAGATAAAAAAAAGGAAAAGCCATTTTATTTTTGGCATATTGGCTGAGAACACTCAGGAGGCTGAACTGGAGACTGCTGTCATATTTGTCATCCTGCTGATTGCCTAATGTAAAACACAGAAGGCCAGTGAAGTGTGAGAAAAGCGAGACATTGTAGAGGACCAAAGCCTGAGCACTGGGACTAGGAAATTACAAGCAGTGACCTACAGTAAATGCACAACAAAAGTACAGAAACCCAGCTTCTTGCTGCCAGGGGACAGGCTGTTGACTGGGAACAAAGCTTCAGATTTCTCTGAGTGATTAGAAATTTGCAGCACTGTGGATGCTATGTCCTAGAAGTCCTGGAGGAAGAATATGGGCACTGTGGCTGCCAGCTGATTCATGGGGAGCAGCTGCAGAGAAAATGCCTCTTCCTGCCCTCCCAGATGGAGGAAAACTGTCATGAAAGGGCCCCTACAAGGGAGGGCTGGACTTCAGCCTTCAAACAGATTTGTGCAGAGATACTCTAAGTCCCCATATGGGAAAAAAACACTTCTCAAACTTCCTGAATATCCTGTTCAAAGGAAAGGCCACTTGTCCTCCTTGAGAGAATTTTTCAGAGTAATTTAGGGCACAGGGAAGAAAGACTCTGCTCTCCTTGACCAGGAGCTGGTGCCTGCATCTGCTGGTTTCAAATGGCTGTGAGATTAGGCTTTTCTGAGTGAGAAAGTTTCCTCCTATTCCAAAGGTGGGGAGAGGGCTGGGAAAAGGAGCTGCAAGGAGGAGCTGAAGATGGGGAATCACCTGTGAATGAATGTCCTTGAAAGAGCAGAGTGGATGCTTGAGCTGGATGCTTTTTTATTTATTTATTTTCATGGAGGTTTCTAGAATAAGGACATTCTTGATTACTTTTGCTGTTCCTTCTCAGAAGTTCTTTCTGATAAATGGAGGAACTACAGGGAAATACATTTCTTGCTATGGAAACACCACGGTGATTTACATCTGCTTAAGGAGTTCTGCTTCTGCAAGTTCTTTGCAGCAATAAGATAGTTTTCTTGGTTATTTTTTGCACAGTGAATGCTCCTGGTACATAACATGGTGCTTCAGATGTTGCTCTCTCTTCCTAGGAATTCTGTGTAGTCTGCTGGGTATTCACTGGTACCACACAGGTAGCTGGGACTGAGATGGGGCAGCTGACTTCAGTTTTGAAATCTGAATGAATTTTGTGCATTCAATTCAATTTTGGTTGCAAACAATGAAAATTAAGAAGAGTTATGAAGGGGGTCTTAATTTCTATTTCTCAGGAGAGCCACGTGAGTAAAAGGAAGGAGTGTGTGTGTGTCTGTGTGAGACAGAACATAGTAACTGTTGTGGTAAGTGACTGGTGAAAGAGATTTATTCATTGTTAATTTGCCTTTCCTCTGTTTCATTGCCCATATAACGTGCAGTTTAAAAATATACACGAGCTAATTAGGAGACATTTTCTGGAAGGGAGTCACAGCTGCATGATGTGAAATTTCTGCAATCAGTGAAAAAATATAAGGGGCTTGTTTACACAGTTCAGACACCCAACTTCAGCTACACTGCCACGAATGGCTGAACTTGTGATATTCCTTTCTTCCTTCATAGTATTTCTCCAAGAACTTGTAATGCTGCCTGTAATACTAGTTTTTAGGCTGCTCTTGAAATTTTTGTGTACACAAAAGCTTAACCATTTTTTCTGACAGTAGCTGTTGTTTGAATAAAACATGTTGTTACACATCCTCTGGAAAATTTGTTTGTTGTCCTTAATATTTTCTCCCAGGGATATTTCCAGTGTCATTTCCAGAGCTCCTTTAGGTTTCCATAGGTTTTCACACCCTTAGATGAGGAATGATTTATTTTCCACTGCCTCAAATCTGTCATTATTTTTGGTGCATGTTCCCTTCCTACCTTACAATACTTAAATGATTTGAAGAATATTTTAAGGAGATCTCTAGTTGTTTACCTCAGTGTCATTCATTACAAGCAATTTATCACCTTATGGTACCTTCTTCCCACTTCTAGATGTGTATAAACCACAAATAACTAGTATTATTTTAAGTGTACAATAAAGTCATATTATAGTGACAAATAGAATCATAGAATTATTTATGGCATGTATTCATTATTGCATTATATATAATGTTAGTGTGTGCGATAATATATAGAATGTGCACTGTGCAGTTGACTGTGTTCTGTGCAGCACACGGGACTTGCAATCTAACAAAAACCAGAAAACCAGCTTCAATGAACTGTATGAAAACCATACTTTCAACTTAATTTTTCCCTTTTGATGGTTGCATTTGTGAAATTGAGATCCTGGAAAGCCATGAAGAAGTCTTCATCGTGAAAGGTGACCTTTTTCAAGATACCACATCCTGTGTGGTTAAATGGCTTATGCATTTATTAGCACCTTTAGATTCAGAGCCTGCCCACTTGGTGCTAGCAGAGGAGTATTTTGCTTTCTCTGATGTCAGCGTGTGTTATAACACATTCCAGAAAATTCCAGAAAACCTGTGAAGAAAATGTATCATAGGCTTAAGACTCATGAACCTGAAATGGTTTGGAAAGCCTTTAGATAAAGTTTGAGGAGGGCAGGCTTACACCTTACAAATATTGACTAGTTAAAGGACAAGGCTCAGCACATAAGACTTGATAGAGTCAATCGAACACATCTTATTATGTGTAGATTAAGTGCTGCCTTCCCACTTTAAAGGGTTTTATTTTGCACCTACTCTCCTCAAGAAGGTTCCTGTGATCCTCTGGGATACTAGAAGCAGAATTTCATTGCAGCAGGGAGATGATAATTTTTAGGCTGTCACAGAAAACCATACTCTGGTGGGACAGAGATTAGGAACAAAGGACCTCCACAAACGTATCAGAAGCTGGCCTGGAAATCTGAAGGGCCATGTTGAACTTCTTTACTTGAATTCCCAAGTTTACAGGAAGTAATTATAGTCTGAAAATGGAAACTTCACTAATGCTGGTGCAAAACTAAGCTCTAAAACAGTTATGTTGAAGAACTGTGTGAGTTCTTAAAGCTATTTAAGAAACAGAAGGTGGATCTTAATATCCATATTTAAGGATTAATCATCTGCAGCTGGTATGAAACATTCACAAGTGAGAATAAAAGTAAGCCTTCAGGCCTTCTGGTGGGGAGATAATTGGGTGGTTATGACACTGCAGTGACAGCCCTGAGATTTCCTGCTTTTTAGGGCCTCTGTAGACGACACAGCCATCCCAGCAGGACAGTCCTGTGCATGTTGTATAGCAAGTTATGCCTTTTCCAGGATATTATGTGCTACTGGTCTTTCACAGTTTTCACTGAGATGATTTCCAAGATAGTAGTTCCATTTTTTGCTTAACAAGATAAGTCAGAAGATAATTGCTGCTTAGTAAATAGCAAAATACAATTTAGCTGACTGTCAAAAAAGCCCCCAACAAGAAGAAAGCAGCAAACAAAACTCAGTAGACCAATGATTCCATAAAATATGAATATGGGCAGGAAAATATGTGCTAATATCACTGTGATCACAAGGAAGCACAGGTGACCTGCATCTATAAGGTTTCTCAGGTCTGGCCTAGTCACTAGATCTACCCTGATTTACACCATCTGAGTGCCTGGCCCATGATATATAACCATAGTAGTTGCTGCTAGTTCTGTGAATGAAGCTGAAATTCAGCTCAAGGTGACCAGGAAAAATTTGTACATGTCAGAAAAAAAAAAAAAAAAGTAGTAGGAAACAAGGTAATTTTAGAAATAACGGAACTATTGTGCAAATATAAATATCTTCTTAATCTCTCTCCATTACCTTTGTACTGTGATGAAATCAGCTCTGGGAATTCTGCTTTGGTTCATCTTGACTTTTTGAAGACCATGTAGTTATTCATACCCTGCACCAGATGTACATAGTGTTCATGGACACTTGCATCCTTCTTGGGGTTATTATATGGTGTGTGTGTGTGTGTGTGTGTGTAGAAGATATAAATATATTTTGCCTTGGATGGGTGTACAGTTTGCTGGGTAAAAAACTGGGTGGATGACCAGGCCAAAGAGGGGTGGTGCAGGGAGTGAAATCCAGTTGGTAGCCAGTCACCAGTGGGGTTCCCCAGGGCTCATTATTGGGGCCAGTTCTGTTTAATATCTTTATCAACCATCTAGAAAAGGGGATCAAGTGCACCCTCAGTCAGTTTGCAGATGACACCAAGTTGGGCAGGAGTGTTGACCTTCTCAGGGCAGGAAGGCTCTGCAGGGGGATCTGGATAGGCTGGATTGATGGGCTGAGGCCGATGAACATGAGCCAGACGTGCCCAAATGGCCAGGAAGGCCAATGGCACCTGGCCTGTATCAGCAATAGTGTGGCCAGCAGGACCAGGGCAGTGATTGTCCTCCTGTACTGGGCACTGGTGAGGCCACACCTCAAATCCTGTGTCCAGTTTTGAGGCCTCTCACTACGAGAAGGACATTGAGGGGCTGGAGCATGGCCAGAGAAGGGCAGTGGAGCTGCAGAAGGATCTGGAACACAAGTCTGGTGAGGACCAGCTGAGGGTTTAGCTGCTGGAGGTGTTTAGCCTGGAGAAAATGAAGCTCAGAGGTGACCTTATGGCTCTCCACAGCCACCTGAAGGGAGGTTGTAGCCAGGTGGGGGGGTCACTCTCTTCTCTCAAGTAACAAGTGATAGGACAAGAGAAAATGGCCAGAAGTTGTACCAGGGGAGGTTTATCTTGGATGTTAGAAGACATTTTTTCACCAAAAACATTGTTGAAAACTTTGGGACGGGCTGCTCAGGGAAGTGGTGGAGCCAGCTTCCCTGGTGCTATTTAAAATATGTCCGGATATGGAGCTCAGGGACACGGTTAGTGGTGGACTTGGCAGTGCCGGAATAACGGGTGGACTTGACGACCATAAAGTTCATTTCCATCCTACATGATTCTGTAACTCTATGATTTTTACTTGTGAAATTGCCACATATTCTTCACCAGAAAAGAAAAGGTTACTGTAATGGTGACCCTAAAATCTGCTGTTCTTTGTAAACACAGGTATGTGCTTTTAAGTAAGACTCAGACCTGAGCTCACAGTGGATTCTCTGATGCCCAATAAAGGTTGAGTTAATTCTGTCTCCTCTCTTGACCCACCTCTTTTCACAAAGCTGTTGAGAACTTTGTGTCAGTGAGATCTATCCAGTTCTGCCAAATGAGGTGGTGACTATGAAACAAGGGATCTAAAAGTAAATGGGGACAGAGGGAGCAGACACACAAGCAGCAAGTGTGGTTACACAAGCTTAAAAATGAGGCTGAAAATAATTTGCTGCTACAACCGTATATGACTTCTCAACATCCCAGAGCCATGTTCTACACAGTGGAGAGATCCTAGGGAAAGACAAGAATAAGATCCAAAAGGAGTTACAAAACCTCTCTGAAGTACTAATGAGATAAGGCAAAAATTATCTAATGCCTGGAGAGCTTCTCTCTTCCTCCCCCTTCACATCTTGTTTTGGTTTTGCACTTTTATCTGAGCAGCAGTTTTGAGAAAAATGAGTTTTTAACAAATCAAGTGATTTGAAAAACCAGCTAATATTGCAGGAACACAGTACATACAGACAGCAGGCTCTAAAACTCAAATTAATAAATTGCCAAGTAGTAAAAGTAGAGTTTTCTTGAAAAATCCCAGTCATCTGATATGTAGGTGTGCTGTACTAGAATATGATAGTTTGTTGGCTTTCCCTGCTCACAAACCATGTGTTCTAAGTAGAAAAAAAAAATTATTTATTCCTGGATGACTTTTGACAGTTGATCTGACAATATAGTACTCTGATGACTTGTACCAACCACGTTTTGGTGACAAAATACATTGAATACGCTAGGGAAATACAATTTTCTGTGTTACTTGCACATGGTATTGGTAAAAAAACCCTGCAGAAATCTTACCCTTCAACTGCACTTAGTGTCAGGGCAAGAGAGTAGCTCACAGTGGACTTGCTAGGTTTGTTTTATGGAACATTCCCATTCCTCTTCTCCCTCTTTTGGTTTCCATGGTACCGAAGGAATACCCTCTTAATGTATTACACAATGGGAAGCACTTTGACCTTGATCATGTGAACTGATATCTTTGATTGTTGCAGTTATAAACTCCAAATGAAGTTTTTGCACCTTGGTTAGAGATGTAATATCTAGCATAGGTTGGATTGTGGCTGTTAGATTGACAAAAAGTAAATTACTTTTAAGAGGCATCCTGCAATTCCACTTAGGTGGTTTCAAAATGGATATCCCATTTGGCAACAGCTAATTTTTCAGCATAATGTGACATAGAATTGTAAATATTTTGGTTTGACCCTGGAGATAAGGATGAGAATTACAGGTCAAAAGTGTAAGTTCTGGGGCTGATCAGCTGCTGATCTGCTTCCTAGAGGAAGGTGTGACAGCCATTGCACACCATCTGCTTCTGTCTTTTCATAGAATTGTAGAATGGTTTGGGTTGGAAGGGACCTTTAATACCATCTTGTTCCAACCCCATGCCATGGGCAGGGACACGTTCCACTAGACCAGATTGCTCAGAGCCCCACCCAGCCTGGCCTTGAACACTTCCAGGGGTGGGGCATCCACAGCTTCTCCGGGAAACTTGTGCCAGGGCTTCACAACCCTCACAGTAAAGTTTCTTCCATATACCATGTAAATTTCTCCTCTCCCAGTTTGAAAGCCATTACTCCTTGTCCCACTACAGTTCCTGTTTGCTTTTATCTGATGATGTCCTGAAATTGTTGCTCATCTTCAACTGCAGATTCAGGGAAGGACTGCTGTTCCTCTTTGAAGTGTCCAGGGTTCCCATGTGCTCTGGACAGACACAGAACCAGATTTACTTTCCAGAATTTAGTAGCCACATAGCATATCTTTAAATATCAATGTTTGTGGCTTCTTTCGCCAGATACAAATTACAGCGGGGGTGTTGTTAAAGGAGGGATGTTTAGCTCTGCAGTGACAGAGCTGTTTCAAAAATGCTGCACAGGCTGCCTGCCGACTCTGGAAGGCATTGTGACACCCACTATATTTGTTTCCATTGCCATACTCTACTTAAATATATACAAAAGATCAGCTGGGAATGGCTCTTGCAGTTCCTGAAGCAGGACTCTGTAACGGTAGGGTTAGAAATGCCTATGGTTACATAGCCTGTCCAGGAGCTGGTCCCTCTTCTCTTCTAGTTCACATCAGGTTTTCAGTTTCTCACTGAATTTAATAGGCTGACTTTCTTAGAAGTTTTAAGATCTAAACTTAAAATGACTTATATTGTTACGATAGTTCACTGACTTGATGTGGCTGCTATGGCTTTATACAAAGGGCAGGGTGATCTCATTGCTATCTCTTTTAAAGTGATCAGCAGTCCTTGATCTGTTCTACACTTACAATATGAATATTTAGGAACAGCTCAAAAGAGACACAAAAGTATAAGCATGCAGAACAAACTGATGGAGCAGTCCCACCACTGTCTTTCAGTATAGCTGAGCAGTCTGCAGATAATTCAAGACTTTATAGAGTGTCTTCTGCCTTAAATAAAGTGATTGCGAAGGGGTCTTGATGTACTTCCCAAGTCCTGCTGGCCCCATTAGTCCTGATACAAGCTAGGATGCCATTGGCTTTTTGCACACCTGGGCACACACTGGCTCTTGTTCAGCTCCTGTCAACCAAAGGACCCCCAGGTCCTTTTCCACCACGCAGCTTTCCAGCCACTCTGCCCCAAGCCTGGAGCTTTGCCTAAAGTTGCTTTGACCCAAGTGTAGGATCTGGCACTTTGTCTTACTGAACTCATACCTTTGGCCTCGGCCCATCAATCCAGCCTGTTCAGATCCCTCTGCAGAACCTTCCAGAATGCAGACCAACATTCCTGCCCAGCTTGGTGTCATCTGCAGACTGACTGAGATCTATCCCTGACCCCCTTTTCCAGATTGTTGATGAAGATATTAAACAGAACTGGCCCCAATACTGAGACCTGGGGAACCCCACCCACGACTGGCTGGTGGCTGAATGTAACTCCATTCCCCGTCACTCTCTGGGCCCAGCCCCACAGCCAGTTCTGTACCCAAAAAGCACCATGTCCAAGCCATGAGCAACCACTTTCTCTAGGAGAATGCTGTGGGAAACAGCATCAAAGGCTTTGCTAAATTCCTGGGAAGCAAGAGCCACAGCCTCTCCCTCATCTACTAAGTGTGTTGTCTTGTCATGGGAGGAGCTCTTGTCTGTCAGACAGGCCTTACATTAAGTACCTCAGCTTCTTCCTCTCCTTTGTCTCTGTGTTACCCCCCAATCCAGTAAAGGCTGGAGATTGTCCTGAGCCCTCCTTTCATTGCTAACGTACTTATGAAAACATATTTTGTTGTCTTTTACAGCACTGTGTAAATTAACTTCCAGTCAGGCTTTGGCCTTTCTGACTTTCTTCCTGCATAACCCCTCAAAAGCTGTGCAGGCCTCCTGTCCCTTCTTCCAAAGGTCCTAAACTCTCTGGTTTCATGAGAGTTCTATGTGAGTTCCATGAGAGTTCCACCTGAGTTCCATCCAACG
>VZTH01014094.1:0-20039 GCA_013397815.1 Aleadryas rufinucha
ATTTCATTATTTAGCATTATTTTTCTTTTGCTCTGTGTGTGTTAAATAAATAGTTATTTTTTTCCCCTTTCACAGTCCTCCGAGGAATATTTTCTTTCCCGAACCTGGTGGGGGAGGGGCAGCAGTACCCTGCCTTTCTTTGAGGAGACGTCCTTTTGGACATTTTCCTTGAATTTGGCCCGAACCGGGACAAACTGACATGCCAATTTAATTTTTATGTACAAATACAGCTGCTGAGGGGAATTTCAGTTGAGCTCTACTGATCAGCCAGTACAGTATGTTTGATTAATATAGGTTTCAGTCTGGAATCAGGTAAGACTGTATTAAAAATGGTATTTCCTTAGTCTTTTTTTTTCCTAGGTTGGGATCTAGGATAGGATCGAGACCATTTAAATAACAGACAGCAATATAGTCCCATACTTTTCAAATTTCTAGCCTCCACAGACACTGAAAATTATCAGGCTGTCACATATTCTTCTCTTTCTGCATTTAAATGCATGATATTGTCTTTACATAAAGTTCCCTGGCAGTATCTTTAGCTCTGCCTTTAGAAAATCTCAGAAAAAACTGCTGTTGTTCAGCTTTTGAAAGGCTTCAGGAGAGCTCTATCAACTTTATTGGTCACTTAGCTATATATTCTCAGAAGCATCTGCTCTTGGGAAAGAGGTATCTTGATCCAGATTTGAGCAGATAGATATCTGGAGTTGGTCTAGGTTCTTCAGATCAACCTGAGAGCTACCAAGTGCTGTAGCCTGCAGGTCATGCTGTATCTTGCATGAAAGCATCCTTAGCTTGTAGCACAGAGCTCCCAGCTCTGGCCAGACAATCCACAGACTCACAGCCACACCGGCAGGAGCAGAAGGTCAGATCATGGACGTTTTCATTTTTCTGAGGGAGTAAGCCCATGACAGTGGAAGACATATTGGTAGGCTTGATGAGAAGTTTATAGAAATTAGTTTACATCAGCAGCATCCTTTACTGTCAGGTGTCTTCAGACTGTGATATTGAGTTTGCAACTGAATGGACAAAACATCTTGCTCAGTAAGAGTGCTCTCTTGTATGTCTGTCTGAATCTGTGTGCCTTCTGTTCTTGACATCTGGGACTACCCAAATGAGATGCACATTGGAGAAGCAAAGACAGCACTACAAATTGAGGCACCTTGCAACTATATCTATTACCACATGAGGAATTTTAAGATTAGTAAGGACATCAGTCTGTAGACATTTAGGAGAAGGGGCCATTATAATGTTCTTCTGTGACACAAAGGGGAAGAACCAAGGTCATGCTACAGCATCTCACTCCCTGGTCACTCAGTTTTCTCCCTCCATTGTGTCCCTGGGACTTCCCAGTTACAAGCATTACCTCTTGCTTCTGACACACAATTCTATATCATGCTGCTTTGCAAAGGGGACTGTACTCAGCTCACACCTGTAATTCTGCATTCCCAACATGTGATCACATCATGAACAGTCTGACAGACTTAAAATTACTTTGAATCTAAGGTTTCAACAGACCACACTGAAAAAGTTCAACAAAAGGCAAGACATTTTGCTACAGTCCTTAACTGGCTAATGCTCTTTTTTAACTTAAGGCCCTTGGCCATGGGACATGAAAAAGGAGACAAATAGAAACAAATCCTGCTTGGATTTACTCCAAACTGGAACACAATGGAGCTATGGCAAGCCTTAAACATGCCAAATCTAACCAATCTTAATAGTCCTGCAACACTGAGAATTATCTAAGAGTAGAAGTATATGTTTGCAAATGCTCCTTATCTTAAGTGATGGAAAAATTCATTTCCAGTTACTGAAAGAGTTTAATTTTTGGAAAAGAAGAGAGGGGAATAATTTAACAGAATAACATAAATTTAGTGCAGCTTACAGCTCTATCACTGTTGCCCTTTCAGGAACACATCTGATAATATCTCTGACAGCATGTAATCACTGAACAGCTTCTCTCTCCTGCTCTTGATCTCCTTCCTTGATGACATTATTTAGAATTCTGACCTTTGATTTCTCCCTTTTTCCTAGATAAGTATTATTATTAATATTTTTAAGGACCTGATTTGAATGTTCTTCATTGCCCTGGCAGGAATATTCATTAAGCCTTACATTAACCACATATATGAAGGTTAAGCTCTCAATGTCAAATTTATCTGGTGTCTAAGTGATGGAACAGTCTTTTCTTTTGGTCTCTTTGCACTAGGATGGCTCTCACTTAAAAAGCTTGGTTTAGAAATACTCATTTAGGAGGTTTTCACTAAAGATTTCATGACTATACCCATAAACACTCATCATATTTTTAGATATGAGAATTGTCTACTAGTTCATCAGTAGATGAAAAAGCTCTGTCTCCAGTTCAGCTTGACCAACAAGTTCCTACAAAGACAGTGAACTCAGGTGCTTCTAGGTGTTTATTCATGGTTCCATGAAGTTCAGTGGTGACTTTATCTAAGGCGTGGCATATGTCCAGGGATGTGCTGTCCTATCAAGCTCACCCAGACTAGGAGTCAACATGTGGGACCACCTTTTTTTCTGTGATGTGGTGTCCTTCAGGTCTCTGTCTGAGGAGGTTCGAGGCAGGTAGGAGTTTGCTGCCTGCCAATTCCAGTATGCAGGGCACACTAGTGATGATAACATCAGCAGGATCATAATAATGGTAATTCTAGTGGAAAGGGTGATAACAGGTAGTTAAAGCTGAGATTTTGCTGCTAGGTAACTCAAACTTCTCCAAGCACAGCTTTAGTCAAGCAAGGTATTTTGGAACTGGCTGAAGTAGGTTTACCTGATCGGAGAACCTGCTTCTGTCTTGGCAAATCCTTCACTTCAGAAGTTCAGTCATAAAGCTGATATACTTTGTGCATGAGAGCACTGCATAAATTCAATTTTTTTCACAAAGCCTTTCAACTACTTTGTGCTGACCTTCCCATTCCATAGATGAATATTTGCCTTAGAAGACCTAATATCCCAGAGGGAATAAATCTGCCTAGGAAAGGATATTTTGTTCTTTGAGATTATTAAGTATCCTTCTGGTTTAAAGTAACATCAATAAAGTGTGTCTCTCCTGCATTCTGTTGCAGGTACATTACTGTTTATTGTATTTATGCTATTAGGATAACAGAATACACCCCTCTGCATCCTGGGGTGAGCTAACTGTGTTTACTTAATGACTTGATTATTGCCTTAGGGAAGGGTGGCCTTGGGGTTTGTACCACCAAGATTTTCAGCATAAGAATTTAGTAAAACACGGGTTTGAGAATTTGATTATGGCTGAGTATTGAGGTGGTTTTATATAAGGCAACTCAGTGGGTAATATGGCAAATGAGAACTCTGGGAATGGACTGAGTCTCTGTGAATCTGAACACAGGAATCATTAAAGTCTCTTAGGACACCACGGGCACATTAGGTACAAAGTAGAAAACTAAGTACAACACTGTAAACATTTGCGGGATGTATTTACTAAATATTGCAACCAAAAAGTGATTTTGGAGACCAGAAAAATTGCAATATGAACAAGTAATAGAAAATGGATTGCAAATGGAACTACCAGCTTGATCTTTAGCACAGCCCTGACGAAACCTTCTGTGCTTCATTATGGGAAAAAGTTGAGGATAATATCGGGGGCATCTGTTAAACTGGCAAAGATGGGAGACCTTAAGTAGTCACAGATGCAGTCAGTCTTCATAGATTGAGAAGAGACATATGTATTCAATTCAGCATCAGTGGAGACAACCTTGAATACTGAATCAGCACAGAGCTAATAAGAATTATTCTTTTAACCAATTAAGATACGTATCTAGTCAGCTCTAATATTTTTTTGCTGTTGTTGAACAGCAAAAAGCTATTTCAGCTGGAGACATTAAATCAATTATTTCATGATAAATAGCAAACTGTCTCCTAGGAATTAATGTAGAAGAAATGGCAGATCCAGAGTAAATGTAGGTGAATTGCTTTGGGTTTTTTTCACTAGGAATTGGATAAGCCCATGAATTTGACTGTCATATTATTGACAGAAATAGTGCTAGTATCTGCTTGAAATTATAGTGTGGCTAGTTTAATCAATTAAATAATTTAATGTAAGGTAGTTTACAGTGAAAATAAAAAGTGTATCTAGCTAAGAGATTTAACCCCCTTACAGATGATTACAAAAAATTAACTTAAAAAATAATCTTAAAGGCTTTATGTATATATATAGCTTTTTGGCCTCCTAAGAATTATTTCTAAATGGAACAATTTATTTATGTGTGCAAGAAAAGTCACCTACATTTATCAAAAAAGAATGAGATGTCTTTATTAAAGTTCCTGCCTGCCCTCGCTCAGAAGTTTTCTAAACCTTTGACATATTTCTTACATTTAGGTTGTGTTTTGTACTAGCTGTCTGATTTTTGGGTAGTGAAAGCTGACTATTATTACTTAGATGAATGTACTAGATTCTTCGAAATTTGCATCGAAGTCATGACAAGGAGCTTGCAGTTTCCAACCCTTTTGCATAGCAAACCATATGCGAGATCTGTTCTGTGCTACTTGCATGCACAAAAACATTGGCTCCATTACAGGAATTTCATTTAAAAAACCCAAACAAACAACACGCGAAAAAACCCACAGCAAAACAGCCCAGCCTCCAGACCCAAACAGGGAGGTCGTCTCCAGCAGCAGCTGGGCTGGCTGTCGGAGGCCCCGGGAGCAGGGCAGGGAGCGGGGCTGGGTCAGGCGCGGGACCCGGCGGGGCGGGAGCTGTCCCCCGGCCCGGTGCTGAACGCGGGCCCGCGGCAAAGCGGATGCGGCAAATGTGGTGCACCCACATTCACCGTAAATCCCTTTTGCTCTGCCACGTTACTTACACGAAGGTATGCAAAGTATGCAGTCTAAAAAGATAAGTCTGGGAAAATAAAGATAGGTCTGGCATAATATTTGTTTCTTGGAAGAAATACCATTGAAGGAGGCTGGAATCTCACCAGAGGTGAGATATTTCTTTTCACTGCTTGCCGTTTAGTAAGTTACTACTAACACCCAGCAAATCACGGCAGAGATAAACAAGCAGGAGTAATGAAAAATCAAACCCCAACTGCTTAGCTCTAAGGAGTTTTAGCATAGGCTGTTGAATGGGTTTAATGGGGGAAATCAGCACATCTGATATACAGATTTATTCTGATGCCACCTATTTTGATATTAACATTCAACTTAAAGCAGAAAGCTGGACGTAACTGATTTTGGAAAAGTGGAAAATGGAAATCAAATTTCTTTGTTCTCACTGTTTCTATTTGCCATTTAGTTTTAATGGAATTTGCTTACACTTGGGACCTCAGGTTATTAACCAGGACTGTCCACTTGAGTCTAATTTGCTGACAAACACATTAAGATTTTTGTTTAAACTATTCTCAGTCTATCATGTTTTTACCATTGACTAAGACTGTTTTTTAGTCATATAATACAAGGAGTAGGGAGGGCCTTCTTGAAGGCAGATATTAGCTATCAGATACTCAGACTTATTTGAAATTATGACAGGCACAAAATTCAGACATAATCTTTATTCACACTTTTAAAATAATGTTGCTATCTTGGCTTTATGCCAATTTCTATATAAATTTCAGAACTGCAGCTTTATATAAAATATCTACATTAATCTGTGGTTTATATAAAGGTTATGCCAGTATTTCCCAAACTTGAAGAATCAGAGAAATTGTTAGGGAAAGGAATCCAGCCTGTAGTCCTTTTTGCAATACAGTAATTAAAGGCCTGCATATCTTAACTGTCATTTCCTTATGCTAGATGTCACTCCAGGATTACTTTTGAAACTTCATCTGTTATACTGCAGTTTCAAACCCTTATTAAGGTGTGATGTATGCTGTAACATATACACAGAGTACCAATGCTCTTCAATAAATATGTCAATGTCCTCACATCACATTTAGGAAGGTCAAATTGTAATTGAATACAGACATGATTCACAAAATGTATTATCTATTATTAAAATACTATTAAAAGGTACTGCTCATGCTGCTGTGAGCTCAGATTAACAGGATAGTATATGAGAAAATGCCTGTAAATTATGGGAACATTCCAGTTTAGGGCTGTAATTCAGACTCCGCTTTTAGCACAAATACCTCAGGCAGGTGCTGAACAGGGTGTTCAAGGAATGTCTGTTTCATCCCAAACTGTGAATTGGACAGAAGAAGGGATGAATATTCCCTGCTCTACAGAAGACTGGTTTTGTTCTGTCAAAAATAAATATCTATTGTGCTTATGGTCTATTAAAATTAGGGTCTCTCTGTGTTACAGGGTCTGTTTTTTTCTCAGGAAATCAAAGGGAGGTTTGTTGTTGCCTTTAACCAGAATGCACAAGTGGAGTTTGAATACTTTAGTCAGCTGTACGGGGGGAGGNACGTTCTGCATAAGTTTTGGTATTTTTCCTATTTCGTATTTTAACCAGTAGATGTCTCTGTTTTATCACGCAGCTGTTGACAAGGACTCACTATTCCTGTTGTCACAACACATATTTACTGAGAGAACCATTTGTTTCCCATGGAATGAATACACGTGAATGCAAAAATGTCGGCTTAGTGCTCTCAGCATATCCTGACCAACCTAGGAACTATTTTTTTTGTCTCTGTTTTCCTGAGTATCTTTATATTTGAGATCCTGGACTAGGTCATCAGAGAGAAAAAATAATAGACTGGATCTACACTGAGCCCTGAACTGCATCAGAATTTTTGTTTGTGGGTTGCTCCATCCTGGTCAGGTGCTCCCTTGTAGAAATCCCTACAGAAACTGTTAGGATCTGTTGTTGTGCCACATCCTTATTAAAGTAAAAAAGCATATAATTTTAGAGAAGAAAAATATCACCTATTTTAGATGGCAGCTGTTCCCATACGAAAAAGCAGTATGTTGGGGCATTTTTTTCCCATTAAGACCCAAGTCAATGTTGGAAACACGACTTCTCCAGCTGGATGGAGGCTGCTCCTCAAGGACAAATACATGTTACAGACTTCCCCTGCGTGTTCACACTTCCACACACTATGGCTGTTTCTCCTACTGTCAAGTGGGACCATAGGTGAGCTATTTTTTAGCCCACACTTATGCTCCAGATGCACTGTGATGAGAGACATAGATGGCCAGTCTGAGTCATCAGTCCTGTGTCACTGGTTCCACCAGGCCAGCCATTTCTGGGAGCCAGGCAGAACACTAAGTAGCAGAAATATCAGGCCTTACCCTGAAATGGCTTATTATTAAATACAGCTTTTCCCCAAATGTCTGAACAATGAGGAGTTGATTGTAGAAGGGGACATGAGTGTTGACTAGTTGCAAAAGAAGGACCAAATTGTCTGTCAAATCTTCCTGGTTGTCAAACTGACGGCCAGGCCACAGAAGCCCCATAGGTTTCCATGACTGCAACTACACAGCAGAATTTCTACAGCTCAATCAGGCTTAAGACAAGAAATAAGCCTGGAAATAAATTTGTCAGGTACGAACAGCTATAATGCGGCTATCTGCAGCAAGGTTATGGACAATAAAATTAATCTTCAAAGAACCCTTGAGCATGGAAAAAATATATTATACTCTGGCTATGCTTCAGGAAGTATCTTTCATAGCCAACAATTTCATAATACATATATTTTTTTTCTTTTAACTGCCAGCATCTGGCAATTTACGATAAAGATCTGGAACAGAGTCTTTGGGGTATTTACAATTGCTTCTATCTACACACTGATTACATATATTTCTACTTCTGAAAGCCACATAAAACCCCCACACCCACCACCAAAAACCCAAAATTTGCTGGAAGGGCAATGTGATTCTTTATTTTGTGTGATCTTTATGATAAGGGATAGAACTGCATGAGTAATTAGAGAAGAAAAAGATTTGTGTTATTACTCAGAAGTGTTAATCAAAACAAAGTAAACAGTTTTGAAAAATCTCTTACTGTGGAATATATATGACAAAACCATGTGGTTTGTAGTAATTACAGTAATGGCAGTACTGGAAGACAACAGTATAGTTCAGGTACCACCTGGAATAAACTGGAACCATTGTGTATAAGGAATATATGTAATATTACTATGTAAGGTTACATATGTTTTCTCTGAGATGTAAAAATACAGGTATATTCTTTCAAAAGGATTATTAATTATTGATCTTGCAGATTGTAACTGCTTCTGCTTTATTCTGGGTCCTGTATGTCCAATTATTTTTCTGCAAGCTGTATAATGAGAAACACATTTTTATGGGAAAATACCTGGCTTACTATACCTAGAAGCTCACTGACAGTGAAGTATTTAATTGCTATTAATAGAAACACAGCACGGGCACCATGGCTGAGGTTTGGTTTTTTTTGGAATGATTTATCTTTGTAGTCATGGAAGTGCACACTCCTATCATTGTTCCATGCTCCTTTGAAGGATAAGAAGTGGGACAGATGATTTGTTGCCTTCAGTACAACACATTTGACATTATAACGGAAAAGTTAATGCTAGCCTGAAAGGAAATAACTGGCAATACTGCTTTTACTGTCATACAAGATGGAGAAATGGATGTGATGTGGAGATTAAGGAGTCAAAGCACAGGATTATTTGAGGTGCTTTGCAAAATTTGGGATCTTGACTTCTGAACTGCATTTTCAGCATCTAAGAAAACACTCCTCTTCTTTGAAAGCTTGTGTCTATTACAGAACCTTATCCTTTTGAAATATTTCCATTAAGACAGAAAATGGGAACCTAGTTTGACATGAAATAGGATTTAGAAATATGGGACTATATTAACTCACAGTGATTGAAGGAAATACACAATCCTCCATGAGCCCTAACATCACCATTTATGGATACATTTCTGCTGAAACAGTTAGCTCCCGGCTTAATTTCCATATCCTAGTTCACTTCCAGGTTCTTTCTGGAGGCACATAATCACCTCTGTACGAGACAAGATCAATATTCTTGATAATATACTCCAGGGCAATCATATGGACAGAACAGTGAAGCCTAAAAGCAGGAACAAGGATGTTGAGACCAGATTTGTAATGACCTCCACCTCTGCTCAAGTGCCCCTCCTGACACTTCCAGAATGGGAGGGACTTTCAAGTAACCTGTCTATGTGCTTGGACTGAGCCAGAAGAGACATTTTCATCACTATCACCAGCACGCTTTCAAATGTGCATTTCATAGCCACAATCTGACACCAAATCTGATTTATGAGAGAAAGCACTCATATAGCAACTGTGCGATGTTACTGTACATATCTAATGCATCTGTTGGGGGAAGCCTGCTACATGTAACTCAACAAGATAAACAGTAATTTCTATGGATTTTTATCTGCAGGAGGCTTGTTTCAGAGCAGCATGATTTGGATAAGAGATTCCCCTAAAGGCATGTGAAATCGTAAAGGAGGAATCGTTTCCAAATCTCTCTCGGTGGAAATCAGAGAGCCAAACAGTAAAATGGTGCCAGTAAAGAAAGTGAGGAACAGATGTACTTTCATTGTCTGATCCTTCCACTCACAGTTAGTCTTTCAATATGATGAACACCATTGCTAACAACAAAACATGCAAATAAAATTGCACTGAAAAGGTTAAACATCAGCAGTGTTAGTAGGGTCACTAGTTTCACACCAAATCTGGAAGCTGGGATGAAAAGGGTTTATGTTTTTTATCTTTACATCAAAGGAAAACATGTTTCCTCTGAAACACCCTGTCAAAAGGAAAAGCTGCAGTCCCCTCTCCATTAAAAAGCTTATCTTTATTAAAATTCATTTAATGACTTTCATTAAAATTCATTTAGTGTCTAACTTTGTAGCTGGAAAGAAAAGCAATATTTATTTTGGAGTTGCCAATTGCTTTTGATTTTGACAAATGATTTAAATTATTTGCTTATCAGATTTACTTAAGAAATGAATTGTATATTTTTTTCCAGAGGGTGTTACAATTCCTAAACAGTTTAATCAATTTTCCATTAATGTGCCAGTCAGTCTTAAGCAATAATTACTAAAGCAGAGGCATCATATTGACCTCTTGATACCAGCAGTTGGAATTAGCATATTAGCACTCACGCAACATAAACATTGGCCCATTGGTGACAAGGGATTAAACTGCAGCATGCTGGGTCTGCTGTGAATGAATTCACTATAGCTGGCCTAGCATATTTTCTGCAGTGCACAAATCCTTATCCAGATGCACAGAACTCAGCTGGAATATCCTCACAACTTCAGGAGCCAAACGCCCATGTAAAACAGGAGTCAGGAATTGAAGTTCTACCTTGATTTGATGTATCTCAAAGCAGCTCAAATGAATGAGCCTTCAGCTTTTCTTACGCTTTCTTTTTCTGCACTCTATACAGTAATTACTGGGGGCTTTTGCAGGGAACGTTTGTGTATATTATCAGCAAACATTTTTGATCAGTAATTTATATATCAAGATATGCTGCAAAATCTGATCACCACAGTAATCCTAGATGTAAGGACCCCATTGCTTCATACTAAAATATTAAAAAATGGACATGGTAGAATTATAGTAGTAGCAGTACAATTTTAAACACAAATATGATTTTTTTTTCAGTGAGATATCTGGCTCAACAGTTATCATTCATTTTTTCTTCCAATGATATTTAGACATCGCAGAAAAAGAAAAGAAGCATCAAACATATAGGCATAGATACTTTATATAAGAATTTCTAGTATTTGTTAAGCATATCAGAAGTTTTACAGGAATAAAGTTATGAAAGGAATTTGCTGTTCTGCATTATTATTGCCTTAAGCTTTGACCTGTGAGTTATCAAAACTTGCAGGTAGGTCCTGAAATTGAAAGCCAGGTGGCCTTTCTAGATATGAGCTGTTTAATTTTCAAGAGAAATGGCAAAGAGTTCCTGGGGAAGACTGTGGAATATCACGCCTGTGGCCTCACATTTCCTAGCTATAAATTTCCTGTTATTTAAAACTTCTGCATAAAAACTACTATATAGCAGCTGCCAACTTTACATCGGTCTTACAAGGATCAATTAATTACGTCTGGCATTCAATAAACTTTCAGAGATCAGTTCCTATGTAAATCACAGCATCTTGCTGGCTCTCTTTCTTATGCAGGAACGAAAGATGGGGTGGGTTATTGTTGGTCATGTACAGCCACACAGGCACTCAAGGTTTGCTGGCCATAGTCTAAGGATGATGCCTTAGGTTTTAGCTTTTATATTTTTCAAATTCTGTATTCTCTGTATTCCTAGTGTGTAACACTGATCTGTCTTGCAGCCTGTTAGCTGCTGCTCTCTCATGCTAAGATAGACATAACAAACCTCTCCAGGCTTGCTCTTCAAGGACACTCAGACCATCCTAGGCCAAAATGTGTAAACCAGCATCTCGAGAAAGGGGGGCAAGTTGGGGGGGGCGGTTACATTATTAGCTAAAGTTTAATTGGCGAATTTATGCTGATATGCAAATGGACCAAACTTACAACAGTGTGAAGAACTTGTGACTGGTGGTCCATCTTGGTAGCCTTTGGCCTGCCAGGGTGTACCTCTGAAGGCCTTTTGAATAAATATCTCCTTTATTCCTGTACCCCTGTCTAGTCTCTGTTTCAGGTTGTCGTTTTTAGGCATCAAGGACCTGCACTGATATTCTTATTATCAATTTTTAAATGGTTCTGGAAATGCTTACCACATTGGACCAATAGTCAGCACTAACCACAAATGCGCTGCCTCTCCGAAGTGCTCGTTTGCATGACATGACTCTGGGCCACTGGATAACTTTGTTTTCCTTATAATTAATCACTTACTACTGTTAACATTGCATTGCTGGAAGAATGCGGTTCCCTTTGAAGTGGGCTCTTTACAGACAATTGGCAGACTCTTATCTGCATCTAGATTAATCTTGATACTAAATGAACATAATAAATAAAATGGGAAGATAGGAGGACAGGGACACTGTCTTTACCAGTTGAAGCTTGGTATCACATATTATTTCCTTTTTATGTTTTTTATATTAGTGTCTTTACAGGGAATGGGGGCCTTTACGAGTTCAGGGCATTCTGTAACAACAAGTGCTCTTTAGATGGTTAAAAAATACAGTTTATTATTTTCTATGATCATTTAGTTTTGCATTCAATTTATATATGTATGAACTTTTTGCAACAGTAAGAAAGGCAAAAAAATCCCTTCGATTAAATGAGAATCGTGTTATCACATTAATAATAATTTTCATTTCCTCATAGTGAAATAAATACAATTCTCAAAGATAAGGGCAAGATTTGGGATGAGAAAACCGGTCTAGAGGCCCAGAGTTTTTATACTTCATTTGCTTGGAGTGGCTTATATTAATTCTGTTCACGTTCTCCCACATCTCTAACAAATATCATACAGTATTTCCAACAAATCATTGGCCTTCCCTTCTTTTCACTCCTGAAAGACACTTGTTCACAGAAGTTCTGTCAAAACCCTGAAAATGTGACTAATGTATTTATTTCATACATCTTCATGCCAGAAAAAAGTTGCAAGGATCCCATTTGAAGAAAAGCCTATTAGGAAACTTCAAATGAAAAAAATAATTCTTTTTTCTTTGTTCTCCACTAGTCTGTGAAGCTGGAAGACTGACATTATTGGTTATTTTCACTGGACCACCTTCTCACTCTATTTTGTAAGTACATTACAATTCCTGTTTACCAATTTATAAGCTTCCACTTCAGCAATTTATATGAAAAAATAACCTGTATGTGAATGTATCTGTGGTTATCTATCTTAACTACATCATCTGCAAAAGCAGAAACCTTAATTACCTTAATGCAACCAGGAAAGGAACTTCTGAGTCCTTTCAATACAAATGCCCTATTAATGGCTTTTACAGCTGATCTTCAGAATGCTGAGCTGAAACATATGAGAACAGCTGATACTATGCTGATAGAAAAGAGGTCAAATCTTTACAGGGTCACATATGTTACTGCTGAAAGCTTAAGCAATTGCTTGCACGCAGGGTTATTTATAGTGTTGAAGAGTGAACCAATAGTATTGGTATCTGATCCATACCTTGGATAGATAAACCAAACTTAATGCCAGCTCGGGAACAGATGTCCATGAAACTCGTCTGGTTGACAGATGCCATAAAGTTTATTAAATATTCATGGCCACTTAAGCAGATTTTCTCTGCTAATTTCTCTCTGTAGCAGTCACAAAATCCCAAATTATCTGGACTGCATTATAGCCCATGAAATACATTACTTCAAGGTCTAGGGAAGGTTGCATCTCGAGCACTTTCATCAAGAACCTTCTTCTTTCTGTATCCCCCACACGTGTCGAAGTTCTCTTTCACTTGGAGCAGGACTTGTACTGGTTTCCATTTAGCACATTTTTACATTTGATTATCCTACTTTAAAAATGGTTCTTGGATGTAAACGTGCTGCTCGGTTATGAATACAGCAATAAAACAACAACACAATGCAACAATAAAACAACAGTAAAAATAAAATGTCTAGTTTATGAATAATAGTAAAATCCCTTTGCTTGGACTGGAGATTCTTAAAGTGCATAACTGTTAACTGCCATGAAAGACACATAAATAATTCCTGGGAAGCCAATAGCTTCCTTCTGAGCAGAAATGTGACTGGGAACTGCTGTCATTGCTCCCAGCATTACCAGAGAGATGGTACGTGAGAAAAATAAAGTTGGGGACTTCTGGAACCCTTTGTATTTTACAACAGATAAAACTATGCAGTTCAGAACAATGAGCAGCATCTCTCCAGGACACATGCAGGAGGCTGTGCAGCATAGAAGCAGAAACTTTGTTTATAATAAGCCACTTCACATAGCAGATTATGTGGTAGCCTCTTAAAGTAAAATAATTCCACTGGTGTGACCTTAATTTAAAAAAACCATCTGCTTACAATAGTAAGGGATAATATTTCGCAGTGATAGGGAACATTTGAATCTCAAGCAAGAGACTGGAGTATTGACTGGGACTACCTACAATTTCCATTTGAACACTCTCTTACAAAGATACACTTCCAGATCTCCACAGCTGTTCATATATTCATGTATTGTACAGATGAGGAGGCCAAAAGATATCTGCTCAGACTACTTACCTCTCACAGACTTTTGGATGCTTTGGGTAATCTAAAATGTATAAAGTGTACTTCTAACACAGACAGAAGAACATTGTCTCAAGATTACAGACTGAAGAAAAGTCACCAAATCTCAGATTTACTCTTACTCAAAACTGCCATTTACAAATCTCTAGATTTCATGAGAGCAGCAGATGGTGAAAATACATTTCTAACTCATTTATGTTCCATGTAGTGGGATGAATTCTTTTTGCTCTCCTCGTAAGTATCCTTCCAACACAATTCTAACATTATTTGCAAAAGATGAAATTGATTATGAAGTTGGGGTTTTTTCTCCATTTCATTGTATACGATTTTTGAAGTGACAAAGAAGTAAAGCTTCACTTATATTTCAAATGCAACATCTGTCAGCATTCATATATATTAGATGTACACACGTGTTCACATATACACCCACAAATCTACATATGTATGTATGCAAGTATGTACACTTATACCTGGAGAGATCCCTGTTAAATAGCTACAAATCTGAAAGACAAAAGCTTAATTTAGGAGCATTTAGGGTTGTGGGCTACATTGCTGGCATAGTGCTAAATTCAATTTACTAAGCCCTTTATGCAATGCTTTATTACACAAAAAATTGTAGATATGCCAAAAGTAACAAAGCGGATTGTGTGGAAGATTTTAATGAATTTATGTTGCTCTGGAAGCCTGAATCAAACATGATATTCCTGGATCTTAATGTGGATCGCTAGTGTTTTTTAAAGTAATTAAGAGCATACAGTTAGGAGACATTTGAACTGGGCTGGAAATACTCTATGGAAAAATACAGTTTGTTGCATATCTTTTCTGCATTGTGTTATTCTGGGTTCCTTTCTTTTTTTAGTGCATACTGCTCTGTCCAAGACTTTCACTTTCCATGTAACAGTTCTCAGTTCCCACCAATTTCTGCAAGAATTGCACCAATGGAGAGTGGCAGGAAAACATGCTCAAAAATAATAATGGAAGTGTTTATGCACCATGGGAAAACTCCATGGGCTCTGAATATTTCAGGTAGATACTTGTGCAACAAGTGCATAGAAAGTGATTTTTTCTTCATTCAATATGATGAAATACCTGGAACACCCTTCTCCAGGGTTCTTTGCATTTATTTTAAAAAATCAATTAATAGTATTTCCTGATTTGCTTCACCAACCTGATCTCATTTCAACAGTTCTCTTTGTGAGTAAGACGAAATGGAGAACATCTAACAGTCAGTTCAGTTCCAAATTCAGTTACACAGAAATGTTTTTATGTAATATTGTACTGTGATTTATATTCATTTAACAAAGCCAAGCATTAATAGACTCAAGAGAAAGAAGAAAAGAATAAAATATTACTGAACCTTACACTACACCTTTTCTTCAGAAAAAAAAAGCAAAATGAAAGCATCTGTAGACTGACCTGTATATTAGAAGAGTTAACCACATAACATCAATACGTCAAAATTAGGAGTATCTACAGAATACTGAATGAATCCTGGAGATACTTCACCAGTGATTTAAAGTTCATTATGTGTCATAAATATTGATCGCTAGAACAGATGGGGAAGGATTTACTGAAGAAAATTTTGAGAGAAATGAAAATGAATAAATATTTCTTCCATGCCTTTTCTTCTGTTTTAATGGTAAAAATGTTTTGCTTAGAAACCAAAATGTGTCAGATATCCGTTACAAATGTGAAGATTTTTATTTAGAGGGAAAAGCTTTTCTAAACAAATTTCAAGCAGTAAATTTCTGACACTATCTCCATTTCAAACTACAAATTGATCCTTAAGAGCCTGGACAAAACATGAGGATACTTCTGGGGGTACTGCATCACTATCACTTGCGATCTGAGTCACCTGTTGGAATGGTCACATTCTACCTTCCCAATTTAATTACTGTTTTGTCTCAGGCAGGTGAATCTCAGCACAAGTGTTTTAACAGATCCATCACAATGGTGATGTGTTCCAATGCACAGCAAATACCCAAATACTTGAAAACAAGGCTGACTCAGGATGTGCAGAACATCACCTTCTGGGGCACTTGCACATGCTCAGGCACAAAAGGAAGAGTGCCCATCTTCCCTCTACTCTGATTTTAGTGGGATGACATTGTGACAGCACTTTCAAATGAGTTCATCAAAGTTAAGGGTGTGAAATTTAGGTGAAATGAATTCTGATGTTCGTGATATTCCCTGATACTTCATAAAATCAGTAATTTGTGTATGATTCTGTAAAGAAATTAAGATTAAATAATAAGCAGATCATATTAACCTTCTCTTAGCCTGTGTGTAATATAATATAATACAATACAATACAGACTAATATGTATGGTAATATGAATGGGAAGAGTAAAGTTCATTTTTTTAACTGCAGGAGAATTCTGTTTTATTCAGTGGGATATTCTGTATTATTCATCCTCAGGCTAGAATGTGCAGTGGATTCTACTATTACCTCCTTCCCAAAATGCTATTTACAACCTTTGAGCTTGTCAGTTCAGACAGTTTTCAGACCACTTCACTGCCCACTTACCTAACTTGTATTTAATCAATTTGTCTGAGAGAATGTTATGATGGACAGAGTCAAAAGCCTTATTAACATTCACTAATCTCCTCACATCCACCAAGAGAGCCATGTTATTATGGAAAGGTATCAGGTTAGTTAAGCATGATTTTCCCATTTGTAAATCCATCTCTCAGTCACCTTCATGTCTTTAATATAGTTGGAAATAGCTTCCAGGATTATTTTTTCCATGATCTTCCTTCCCAGGGACTGAGGTGTGGCTGACCAGTCTGTATTTTCTCCTTTCTGTTTTTGAAGATATGAGTCACATTTGCTTTCTTCCAGTTCACGTGAGCCACTCCTGATCACCACAACTTTTCAAAGATAACTGAGAGTGGCCTTGTGATGGTATCACCTGACCCTTCATCACTTGTGGGTTTATCCCATCAGATCCTATTTATTTGTGGATGCCCAGCTTGTTTAAATGTTTCTTAATCTGATTCTCCTCCATGGAGGGTAAATTCTTCTTTTTCCAGAAATTCCCAGGGTTCTCACAGATCTTGTGTTGCTGATGGTCAATCTTATCAGTAAAGACCCTCTGTGTTGGCTCAGGCTGCAGCTTCAATGCTGCTAATGTGAATTGCACAATCTTTCACTAGTAATGGATGGGTTAGAAATAATTTTCTTGGACATTTAAGTTCTAGGCTCATTTTTTTAACAGCCATTAGCCAGAAAAGCCTTATTTTTCTCTACCAGCAAAGATTTGCATGTAGAACTCCATTCGTAGTGGTGAAGATGTGGGACTAGAAACTTCAGGATATGCAGCATCTTTGAAGGAATAACTCTTTGGTGAACATAATCACATGCCACTACTTCAGTGCTACTAGTCCTGAACTAACTAGATTAAAACCAGCAATTTCTGTACATGCAACTGTAACTCCTACTATTTTTCAGAATTCCCCCAATAAACAGATAAAAGGCATAAAGTGGCTCATAAATAAATAATATAACCTATGGAAACAGTTGCCATATTTTTTTGTTTTATTTTACTGCTGAAAAATTTCCACTCTGAAGACCAGTTTTATGTTCCATATAGAGGAACATCTTGTTACCACAAAGTACTGAAAGTCACACATTCTGACTTGTTAAATGTGGCACAAATTGACCTTAGCCCAGAAAGTAAAAAGCCACAGTAAAATTATCCTAACTATAAACTGCATCTGAAGACCACCATTTATTTTTTTGTGTGTCTGTTAAACGGTAATACAGAAAATAAATTCAAACACACAGTGGAATGAAACAACTCAACAGATGAGTAACAATTGAAAGGGTTTCCTGGACTGACCAGAGTGAAAAAAAGAATGAAACACAATTATAATAAAAAAGAATACTTGGAAAATACTTATTGTTCGGGAATTTCTGAGACTCTTTTGTAGTATTTTCCATGCTGTACTAGCCTGACTGCTAACAAATTTTCTGTTTCACAGACACCTTTCTCTCACTGTTGTTACCTGGAAACCGTAAGGAGAATATATTATATTAGGCAAGGAGAACTCCCTTTTCCAGAAAATACCTCCCATTTGTTTAGAGCTTTTCTAAGTTTAAACAAGAGAACAAACCTCCTATCATCACATAATAAACTTTTGCGTGCTCATTTTTAAGTTTTATTGATATGGTAGAAATAAATCCCTGATAGGCAAACCTCAAAAATATTTAGAGGCCATATCTAAAAGGATACTTAGAAAGTCACAAGAAAATCGACTGAAAGCAGACATTTCCAGAGGCAGGGATCTGGGGGAAATGTGCTGACAGTGCCTGCACAGGCACAGAAGGAAGGAGTGGGGTGCTAGGCTTCTGCACAGTCACAGAAAGCTTTTCCCTTTCAGCCCTGCTCTCCAGCAGCTGTGGTTAATGCCAGCAGATAACAGCTACTAATGCGGCCTGGGATGAGCAGAGGGATTGACTGTGTTTGCTGAAGGGCAGAGACCAGTATGAGCCAGGAACAGTTGAGGCTTAAAGGAGAAAAAAATAGCAGGAAATATACTGGGGCAGAAAGATAACATCTTTTAGAACAATATGTGATTTTTCTTTGAGATACAAACAGAAGACCGGTTAGGAAAATCAGGGGCTTGATTACAGTACCCTGTTTTTGAAGCAGGGCTAAAAGCTACTTGCTTATTATTGTATTCACTAAACAGCTCCATTTAGCAACTACATGTTAGCAAAATATATGACTGACATTTCTGAACTGTCATTGGTGCCACATGATATTTCCCCATAGCATATGGACTTAGAAATTATCTTCCTTGCCATTGGCTGGAGTGAGCACTTCATTTTCTGAGGCTTCGGATGTATTTACATTGCAGGACTGTCACTCCACAGGCCACACCTAAAGCCCCAAGGTCATTAATCATCTCTATGAAAGATACAAAGCTAGTGGAATAGAACACTGTCACCAGACAAATTACAGTATATTTCCGACCTTGTGTCTTAAATATTTATCATTGCTGTAAGTAGATTTGTGGGGCTGCTCTTCTTGAGAATATGAAGAAAGCTGCAATGAAGGGAAGCTTGTCACTTGTTCTATGAATAAATAGGGCACTTCAAGATCCATCAATCTGATGCCTTCCCAAAGCAATAAATTCAGCTTTAAAAGGAAAAAAAACCTTCCACCTTCAGCTGTAGATTTAATTTGTCATTATTGTACGTGTATGTTTCTTTTGATGGTTTAAAAGCAAATTCTTAGTGACAAAATTTGGCAAAAACATGAAAAAATTACCTTTACAAAACATAATGCTGTGCTTCACTTTGAAATCTATGCCATTATGCTCACATCTATTTCCAGACTTTATTAGGGTGTGTGGTAGAGAAATCCCGTCAAATCAGTCAGAACCTTTGAAGAAAGGTTTTTCACAGTTGTCATTTATCCTGCCTGGTTTTGACTGTGTTTCAACTAACCAGGAGAAAACACCCTTATCCTTCAGTGAAAACACTCTCACCCTTCTCTCGGTTTCTTCTTTCAAAACCAGGAGGTATCTAATACTTTCATGCCCCATCGTACACTTCAGATATGAAATACAACTGTCATGAGACAATGCGCTGCAGCACTGCAGAGGTCAGTCCCCATGGGAAGGAAGTGGTAAATTAACTAGAGACAATCCGGGGGGGGTTGTTTGTTTGGGGATTTTTTGTTTTGGTTTGGTTTTTTTTTCTTTTTTTTCCAGTGAATTGTCTGAAAGAGAGCAGAGGAGAGGGTTGCATGAATCCTATGAGATGTTGTCTCCTCTGTGTTGAATGACAAACTCTTTAAATAATCAGAAAGCCTCCTCATACGCTTCATAGCTATTTAGATGGCTATTTGAAGCACATCATTAATATTTTCCACAAGAAAGGAAGGGAAGGTTCGGGAAGGTTCGGGAAGGTTCGGGAAGGGAAGGTTCGGGAAGGGAAGGTTCGGGAAGGTTCGGGAAGGTTCGGGAAGGTTCGGGAAGG
>VZTH01014094.1:20069-171180 GCA_013397815.1 Aleadryas rufinucha
CGGGAAGGTTCGGGAAGGGAAGGGAAGGGAAGGGAAGGGAAGGGGGAGAAAGTGATATTGGGCAGCCAGTGAACAAGGTGTAATCAACAGCATATGTGTGTGTGCATGTGACTTTGAGAGACTACTGATGAGATCAGGAGCAAGAGCAGACCATAAATATTTGATTTTTTTTCTTCATAGTCTATTGTGGTTAGATGCTAAAGTGAGTAGTCCTGCATGAGAATGTTTCCTCAGACTTTTGCCTGATGATCAGGCTCATTTATGTATAATTTCAGTGCACATGCACAGCTCACATCCCTGCAATGTCAGCTTCCTCTTCTGCCAGAAAACATCTTCAGAGTGGCAGGTAGTGTTTAATGCAACCCATGCTCCTGTGAAGGTCTGGAACTAAAGTTTGATTGGCTACAAACATGAGAGAGAAACTCAAGTGGCACATTTCTACTCACACCAAAGAGATATTTCGTATGATTTATATGTAACTGATAGAAGTCCTATTTTGACAACGCATGCAAATCAAAGATGTGTCACATGGTTTGCTATTCAAAAGCTCAGATAAATAGTGTAATATTAACAGTCCTGAAATAGTATCATGGGAAGGACAGACAAGCACAGCTAACATAAGACATTACATTTCACAGAGTATCTTTGCTGTTTAATAGCATGTACATTTGCTGGATCACACTTTGTTTCCTCCAGATTTGCATTAAGCACACCTGCAGCAAGGATTTAGTTGCCAAACTGATAAACTATGCTTTTCACATCTTCCAGAATCAGAAGCATCATCCTCTATAGTATAATACAATGACAAATTCCTACCCTTCAGGTCTTTTGAGTACTCCCTTGGATGATTCCCTCCAGTGCTGAGAGGTACTCACAAGCACATTAGCCAATGCATATTTGTATGTGTTTGTGTAAAAACATAGTCCGTCAGCTATATATTACTGTGCACTGGCACCAGTGAAACTCTTGTCCTCCTCTGCTCTGTTCTCCTGTGCTTTATCATGGCTTTAGGGTGTTATGCCTCATTACAATTTCAGTCTCTTCATATCAGCAGTCGACCTTTTCCTTTGTTATGGAAAACTCCATGGACATTCCTGGAGATATACAAATGATAAATAAAAATCACCTAATCCCTAGCTGCATTGCCTAGGACCTAGCTAGTACACACACAAACTCTCCACACTAAATTTTCTAAAATCGTAATCTGCCCCTAGGTATTCATTACTGCAAACAGCCAATGATCAGGCTATAACCTGGATAAGTTTAGTGGAAGGATGCATTTTAAGCAGTTCAGAATAAATACATAAATAACTTAATTTCCAGAACTGTCTAATAGAAAAAAGAGTCTGTACAGAAATCTTGTTTTACCTCTCTCTCTCTACCTCTGTTCTTTTAGGCTCTTTTTCTTGAAGTTTTAAAGTTCAGCTTCATAATCATGATCTGTTTGTTTTAGTGCCCTAGTACCTAATGCATGACATTTAATAAACTAATAACCTAAGAAAGCGTAAAAATGGTTCTGTTATAAAATACTGTTAGAGAAACATCAGACGGTTTGTCATCCTGTACCAGGAAAGAATGAGTAAGTGCTAAAAGTGGCTTCACATCCTTTCTATATATAGAAATCCTATTACAATTACCCTTAACTGTCCTTTGCCTTGCTGCAGCAGTTTCCTCTGTGTCCTTTGTACCTCCATAAGTAAATACAATAAGATGCCAGGGTTTGTATGTGTATATAAAAGGAAGAGGCAATCCTGATCCACTTTTAGTGTATAGCTAATTTCCAAGCAAATATGTGGTATCCTCATTCTCATCTTTACTTTTGTTTCACAGTTTGTATGTGCAGTAACAGTTCTTGATGCTGTACCTATTTTCACATTTTGAGAATTAAACTGTTTCCCAGAGTATCTTCCATTGCCACAGCTTGTGTGTGGAGTACAAAGTACTCAGAAAAGAGTCAGGCAGCATTAATAACTTCAGGAAGCAAATCTGTGCAGAATTCATGGCCTGCATAAGGAATGAAGGTGGATTTTAGTGAAGGACCTGCCACAGATGGATAATGATTGTAATAATCACCAGTGCATCCAATCACTTTTTTAGCAGTTCTTTAAAAAGCTTCTTTGTTGACAAAGTCTTTTCTTCCAGTTGCAGCCAGTGCAGAGCCTGTTTCTTTCCTTCTGAAGATTAATGGTCAGTTAACTGCTCATGGCTGAGCAAGGCTCATTAAAGGAATATTCTCTGATCATCTACAACACGCCAGTCTCTCCTTATACTAAGCATATCATTTTGCGGAAACAGGATCAGAGATTAATTGAGTCAATTAGCAGCTAGATTTGCAGACAGTTTGGGAGACCTAAGATTTCCCACTTACCGTATTGATTTGTGTGCAAAATGGCATCTAATTTTCCACACTTCTAGGACTGGCAGGCATCCAGTCTGTTATTTTTATATCCTAATGGCTAAGAACATGTCATGTGATCTTTGCCAATAAGTTGCATTTCTTTAATCTTCCTTCTAAATGCAGCCATTCTATTTAGGTATTTGGGGGGTTGTTTAATATATTTTTCAAAAATCAAGCTATGTTGGTAAAATACAGGCCCAGCCAAGCTTTAATCTAAGACATTAGCTCTAATTCAGGAGTTACAGCGCTTACCCGACTGAAAATGGGCCAACTTCCATACTACTTGATAACCTGGAGATTTCTGGTGAATCACTGCTTTTCACAGAAGAGGACTAACTAACATTAAATTTCTCCATATGCATATATAGTTTGAAAGTTCAGGCTGCTCTCTCTTCCTACATCTGGTCTTTGTTATTCCTTATCTTAAGGCAGAGCTTATGCAGTTGATGGACAGCTTCTGACCATTGATCAGCACCCCAGAGTGGGTTTCAAGCAATCAGAAAAGCACTGCTAGCATCTTCTTGAGTGTGCTTAGAAGTACGTGAGAACAGTTTCATGAAGCTAAATACTGCTGCTTTACTCTAGCAGAGTTTCTATTTAGTCTTTTGTCTGCCATCCTAACAGGGTTGAAGTACTTTCCAATCATTAGTAGTAAAAGACCTCTTATGTCTTTACAAGATGCAGAGGAAATCAACCATTAATCTGTAGTTCTGTTTGTGAAAATAAATTATGGAGAGCTTTGACTTGCAAGAGTAAATAGTTTTGTGGCTAGCTCTGCTGAGAAAGACCACCCCAGCCAAACCATACTCTCCTCTTGCACCAGCAGAAAGTGTACACTTACTGCTGACTCTCAGCATTTCTATAGACTTGCTTGACCTTAAGTCTCAGGAAAAATTGCTTTAGACACAACTTTTCCTGTAAGCAAATATTCCTGTAAGTGGAGTATTGTGAAGACCAGCTTTTATGTTAATAAGAAAAGGAGAGGCCATTCATGTGTTTCTATGAATGATTGCCACACATTTATTTCTGTCTAAAATAGAAGCTAGTGAGACAGAAATGAAGGAAGGAGAACAAACTTCAGTATCTGATTCAGATAGCATTTAAGTCATTGAGAAGTGGGTGACTGATTTGAATGGGCTTTCACAGGGATGAAGGAGCCTCAACTACAGAACTGAAACACCTCCGAAGTCATAGAACGTGATCACCTGCTACACCTACTGATACTTAACTTCTGATATTTCCTTACAGATAGCCCTCAGTTTGGAAGGTTAAGCAAGGCTTTTGGAAGCTCTGCAACTCCTTTAGTCTCTTGCAATAGAACAGGCTTTCTATTGCTCAGATTATAATAATAATTCTTTGCCCTTCCTTCAATTACTCTTGCTTCAGCAAGGAATCAGATCCTCAGTGTCCAACGTTTTCATCTAGAAGTTTTTTGCTGTTCACGTGTCTAAAATGAAATTGAGAGTTACAATCTGCTTGTTTACTAAGGTTCCTCAACAGCCTTAATATCCACCTCCTCAGTTTTCCATCAGCAAGTACCACTGTTCAGCAGAGTGGAGAACAGAGATAATTGCTTGAAAGATAAAAACCACAAGTAATGTAAGATTGCATGAACCAGCTCATTAGCAAGCTTCTTCTTCACTTCCAAAGTGTAATTCAAAGCTCTGGGCCTGTTATACACATGAGTTTTGATTCCCGGGGATTATTTAGTGAAGGTGGTGGAAAATGTGCTATTGTAAGAAACCACAGCTTTCATTTACTTAGTGGGTACAACTGATTCCCAGCTACTTTGTGTAATCAGATTTGCTTCTTTAGCTAAATCATGGTATCCTGTTAGCTTTAAAAAAACCACATAAAACCTTGTTTCTAACCTAGCAGTTTTCTGCCTCTTCCTCATCTGCTAGAAGGAGTTACATGCTTGCTATTTTCCTTTCAGGCCTGCGATAGGAAAGCATCGTCTGCGCTGGTGTCTTTAAAAGAAGCGTTTGTCACTGAGTCTCTTCTTTTCCTCCTGCTAACAGCTGCCCTTCTGCTCTGTGGCAGGCAGGCATTCTTGAAGGTGAGAAAGTGCTATGAGAGGACCACTAGGGAAATGGGAAACTTCCAGTGGGATGAATGAATCTGAGTCAGGTGTGGCAGAAGTTCTGGTGAAAGTTGACCCCACAGTAGCCATAGGACAGGTTGCTGAGTAGCCACTCATTAAAAATACCATGATTAGCCCCTGTCTTTCTCAAAAGAGTATAAGCAATTTTATAAAGAAGGTATCTGAAGTCTTGTACTATACTGAAATACAGCAAAAAGCAAGCCTTTCCAAAATTATGCATCTTGCAATGGAAATAAGATTCTTACTCCTAGTACCCTCCCATGTTTTTGTTGCATTTTTTGGTATAAAATTATTTTTTTTTTATTCAGTGAAGCTGGCTATTTTAGCCATGATTAAGGGTTCTAAGCATCATGAATACTAAATTCTATTTATATAATGTCAGAGTCACTGCAGACATACAAGCAAAGAAGACTCTCCTCTGATATACAAACCCTAGAAAGCAGAAAATGTGTCCCTTGTGATTTCTCTGATTAAAGGTCTCTTTTTTAGAATCTGATGAAATGGCTTGGGGTGCTTATTACACCCCAGATTTTGTAAAACAAACCAACATCTTAGTAACACAACAGAAATAAAAATCCAGCTATACTTATTTACCCATCTTAGAAAGTATGCTGCTAAACACACTGCAATGCAAATGAGAGGCAGATTAGCACATCTGACCACAGTCAGTCATTCTCTGAAGAGTGGTGTGTTTAGATACAAATGATCACTCAGTAATGAAATAGCAGCAGTAGTGATGAACCTATTTCCTCGGTTCTAATTACATAGGCTCCAAAGAGGTCTGAGCTATGTTCCCTGAAAAGCTAATTATTCTACCAAGAACACTTTCTGCATTACAAATAAATTAATCCCCACAGGAATAACTAAGCTGAAGTAAATGTGACAATGTTTCTACCACAGGGAAAAGCATTTGCTCCAGAATTTTTAACCATTTAAATACTGGAAAAGCTCATTTTGCCTCCTTGAAACTGAATACATTTTGATAAACAGTTCCGATTTTGCAAGTTTCTTGATCTTTCTATTTAGTTATTCATTACAAGGATCATTTTAATACTTTTTACATTCTCCAGAAGACATCACTTCTGATTTTCTTTCTAAAGTTAGTTACTCATTACCTTTAAAGCACTTTAATAAATGCTTTAATATGGGGCTTTAATAAAAGTACTTTACAAAAAAAAAGTCCTAAAACTGCAACAGAACTGAAGAGTTCTTCATATAACCTTAATATAGTAATAAAAATTAATAAAACAAAAGTGATCCCATATGTAACAGACTATTGCCTAGAAGTAAAAGAAATGCTTATTGAGAGCTCAAAGGCTCCCTAAAATCAAAAGGTAAAAAGGGAAAATTGGCACTTGAGTTGAAAGCCCTGTTTAGAGACACACTGCATAACACTAGGTAAAGTTGTTAAGTCTGCTACTTTCCAAATGCTGCTCTTTGAAAATATGCAAACTAGGTTTTCTGCAGCTTCTCTTGCTGGGGTACTTACTCTGGTATCCTTTCTCCTCCTCACCTCTTCCTAAGACTAGCAGCAACACAGGTGGAAAGGGAGGGAAGGGGGAAAATCCTTGAGGTTCACAGTATCTCAGATTTCCAAATCTTGCCCTATTGTTAGGAAGATAAATGTACCCATGTATCTAAATGGAGAAGCCAACAGATTCTAGCAGGGTCAGAGAGAATTGTCATGTTCAGTTCTAGCAGCACCCTGAGACCCTTTCCCCTTTCTAATTTCCGTTTCTTTTATTTCTCAGCTTTGTGCATGGAAGAAACACACCTACTCTGGATTTAAGTATTCATAGATACTATATTCTTGTATCTAAATGGCTGGTTTGTCTTAAGACAAGTTTAAGAAATTTCTTGAGATAAATAGCCACCAACCCACCCTACAACTGAGAGCAAGGGAGTGAGCAAGGTGTGCTTTTGGCTTGTTAAAAAACATTTCTGTGGAGAAGCAGAGCCATCTAAAGCAACACTGTACTGCACCAGTTACCCACTAAGAAGTTGCCATAATATATATTAACTGGGCAAGTTATAGTATGATCAGAATGGTAAATAGATTCAAATATTTAAGTTTCAACTGACAGATTGAGGAAGAGCGCTTATACCCACTGCACGTGGTTTTATAGTACCTAATTTTTGTACTTAGCATTGCAATGAGGATTGACAGAGCTCATCCAAACCCTTCACATAAAATGAAACAACAGGAAAATGAGAGGACATATGATTTATAAGTTATGAAATTATGAATCAAGTTAGAGCTTTATGCCTAGGGTAATAAGCACGAGAAATACTTAATTTCAAATGAAACGGAACAAAGGGCATGACGGGCCTTTGTTCCTCTGATGTATAGTCCTTAAGGATCTGTCTGGGATATCTGACATAACAATAAAGAAAAGAAACACTTTGTTGAGAGGTTACAGCCTTTTCATGATATTGACATGCTGAACTTAGTTTTTAGTACAGCAATTTGTAAAACTTAACTGAGATGAATGAGACTCCCATTTAGTTTAGTCTTTTAAAATCTGATCTCTATTTCTTAACTTAAAAACAGCAAAAATAAAGGAAATCAGAAATGTAATTGTTTTTCAGTCCATTAGATAAAGAAATACATGTGTCATTGACTAGGTAATAGCTTTCTCAGAACTAATGAATACTCAAGATTCAGTCTGGTGGTGATGCAGCACAAGAATATGACAAAAAAAGAAAATACAAAATTACATGTGGAAATCAAGTATTTGAGCTGAAAGTGGGGCAATTTTAAAAACAATGAATATGCTAGTGCAATGGCAGATGCAGTCTCCTGTAAAAACAAACTTTCACTGCTTAGATTTAAGATTAACATCACTTTACTTGAAACAGTGAAAACCTGTAAGGAAAAACGCACTTGATATGCTTCAGGCTTAATCCAACAAGCTGTTTAGTTAAATCCATTCAAGTTTTTGACAGACCTAACTGCCTTTCCTATGATTAACAGTCCACCTTCAGCTTTCAAGCCTTCATTCCTCACAGGCTCTGACTACGGAAATGCCTGATACCTCCACAAGAAACTATAGCACTGAAGGATGCCAGCTAAAACAGGATGCAGAGGCATGTATTTCTCAGCATCACAGCCACTGCAAATGTGTCGGGCTTAGTTGCTGTGCTTTACATTTTTTCCCTGTGCAATGCAGAACCAAGTGAAGGTCCCAGCCTTCATCTTCAAGGTATCTCCTCACTGAAACAAAATATTTAGTTTATAAGGATGTAGAACACAGCTGACAACTCTTCTCTGGTGGAATGGAATAATATGGCTACAGCTCATCTTTGCAGATACTGGAGTGGCAATAAATCTGGCATTTAAATAAGAGTATCAGACACCTACAACCTGAAATAGAAAGCTCATTTCTTTTACCTTGTCTTCTTACATGGGTATTAATGATGTTACTTAGTTAATGTATATGAATTTTCAAAACCAAACACTCAAGTAACTCACTTCTATATCTGGGGAAAGAGTGGGAGAACAAACTGCCTCTCAGGCATTAGATACAGTGCTAAAGCAAGATAATAAGGAATATGTCCAGTTCTGGGCTCCTCAGTACAAGAGAGACATGGAACTCCTGGTCCAGCAGAGGGCTACGAAGATGATTAAGGGACAGGAACATCTCTCTTACAAGGACAGGCTGAGAGAACTGGGCCTGTTAAACCTCAAGAGGAGACAACCTCAAGGGGACCTCATAAATGTACATAAGTATCTGGAGGGAGGGTGTCAAGAGGCTGGAGCCAGGCTCTGCTTGGTGGTGCCAAGCAGTAGTACATGAAGCAATGAGCAGAAACTGATGCACAGGAAGTTCCACCTCAATGTGAGAAAGAACTTCTCTACTGTGCAGGTGACCAGGCACTGGAGCAGGCTGCCCAGAGAAGTTGTAGTCTGCCTCACCAGCGATAAACTGTTTGGATGCAATTCTGTGCCTTGTGCTATGGGATGTCCCTGCTTGAGCAGGGAGCATGGACCAGATGATTCACTTTGGTCCCTTCCAACCTGACCCATTCTGTGATTCTGTAACTGATTTCAGTCATAATGAAAAACACATTCAGAAAACAGAGTAGGTTAAGACGTAAAACTCTTGGAAGAAAATAACATGCAAAGTTGGGATGGAGGCGGAGAAGGACAGGGAGAGAAGAAAAGGTGTGAAGAAAGGGATTGACAAAAACATTTTAAATATCTTCCTTGTATTTCTCTGATTTTCTGCTTTCTGCATTCATTAGCCCTTCTTTTAACTGACACAAGAAGCATTTGACTTTGTACAACACGGAATGCGAGGAATGAAGAGACATGCCCTTGAACCACTCTAGATGCAGAAATCACCTCTGTCTTCTGTTTTTCAGTATCAGTTACCAAGAACAAGTAAGTAGTTTTTTGCCACCTCTGGTTGTGCAGTTCTGTTAAAAATGGCTTCCTTTTATAACACATAACCCACTTTCTAAAAGAAAGGGCTGGATGGCTCAGAACAGTGACCAATTCCATCTTACCCTTGAATTTGTTACTAGGGCGAGGCAGATTGCTAGTCTAACACTACAAGAAAACAAAAAATTGTTTGATAACATGAGCCATCTCTTTTCCGTGGTACTTACAAGGGGAACAGGTTTGACAGTTAAGGAGATAGAAACTATCCCTGCACTGGGATACTAGTGGAATTTCTCCCAGAATCCCAGCTTCTGCATGGCTATCCAACAGCATGCCCAGGAGCTGGTTCCTGCTCATCTGTGCTTTGGCCCTCTTCGTGATGAGGGCAGATAAGGTGATCTTTGGCTTCACCTAGTGCAGACTTAGAAACTGATTCTAAAATTACTGATAATGACAGCGAATGCATGTAAGATTTATTGCAGATCATTAATTAGCTTATATATGACTGTGTAGAAAGGTACTCAACATTTTTTAGGACAGGACCAGTATCTCACTATTCGGGAAGATCTGCGGCATTACACTGTACCTCTGAAGCCTGGACAGATGAAATCTAAAGTGATGAATATTTCCCAACAAGAATTTATCACCTTAGAACAACAGGTACTGAAGAGTGAATGAGGCAAGAGAGAAAAATTATGCTGATCAGTGAAGCAACGTCTTTGGAGGAACTTGTGATTCTTCAGAGGTTAAATCAGTAAAATGACAGGGATCCTGTAAAATCTTTATTTCAAGTGCTTACTTCCATCAAATTGTGATTAAAAATCTGATAGGTGAAAGTTTACAGGATAGCTTTAATGGAATTACAGCCTCTCTTCTGATTTTTAATTCTCACATTTGAAATTAAAATTCAACAATATATAAGACAGAAAATAATTTTTTCCCTGTACGTCAATAAGCTTACATTATACTGTCAGGATGGCCAAGATGACAGTCTAGCTGTAGCACACATTGCATTCTGCCTAACTTTAACCAGGTTTAGCAAACTTTTCAGTCCAACGCTTTCCAAAAAGTAGCAGCAGACCTGAGGGTAAACAAAAGCAGTAGAAATACTTCATAGGCATCACTTTTTACATATTGAGGTATTGGAAAAGCATGGGTAACAGTTATGTAAGGCAAAAGAATGAGCTATGGATTTGCTGGAAAAGAATTCCTTCTGATGATAAAATCTCTTTTTTGCTTCCCTTGCAATTTGAGCATGCACATACTTTCCACTGTAGTAGCTGGTTCTTTGATTAATGTCAGCAAAACCAAGCTGCCAGTAACTTTTCCTCAGATAACTGAACTTATTTCAGAGTGGCATTCATCTGGATACCTCAGCTCTTTGGCTTTTTTTTTTGCAGTGGACTGGTAGGGCCAAAAAGCCATGGGAACACCAGGGAGCAACTGCACCATGTTGCCTGGGCATGTTTCCTCCCAGAGCAGCCTGCTCCGGGATGTGCTGGCTCCATCTCTGATCACTCCTGGTGAGTGTCCCCCAGAAATTCTCCAAGCATCTCTGCTAACATCAGCTGCGGGGGAACCAAATATATTCAGGCAGTCTGTCCTATTAACAGAGATTATGATTCATTTAAAAGCACAGAGGTAAAAAGTAGTCAGTATTAGTGATGATATCAAAGTGAAATTCTTCTGGAGAGGAAAAACTAGGAGGGAGACACATTTTTGCCTGATGTTTTTCAGCTACCAAGACTATTTCTAGATAAAAATAAGTGATTCGCCCTAAGCATTTTTGTCACTTGTTATTTAAAGGGAATTATCATGGCTTGGCATTAGTTCTGAGGTACAATTCACAATGTTTAAAATAATAAATATGTAAGATCCTCTTGGTAAACAGATCCATAGAAAGGGCAGGCAGATGGAGGTCTGCATGCTGTTTTGTTGTGTGTCCAGCATTACTTACATTTGGTAACTACTGAAACCCTTAAGCTTTAAATCTTCTCTTTCTCTTATAAAATACTGTGAGATTAGGAGGTCTGCACTAATCAAGTGCCAACAATACAAAAAGCTCAAACCCATTGTGGAGCATCCAATGCCGGCCAAGTCAAAGGTGAAGGCATTGACCAAATCCTCAAAGATAGACCTCAAGTATATTTTTCTCTGCTTAATACAATTTGTGAAATACAAAGATAAAGGTGTTTCTCTGTACCTGATTATCTGCTGAGAATAATGCTTTAGAACAATGAGCATAAAGAGAATAATGCATTAGTTAACAGGAACAGGAAGACCTCGTTAACTTGAAAGCTTCAGAGTCTGGGATTCATACTCAGATTTTCTCTAACCCATTGTGAAAATAAATATTTGTTTTCTTCTTTTTTTTAAAGCTTCTTCATCTTATAGTTGGGGAAGACTAAGTGACCTGGGTGCAGATGCACAAAGAAGCAGATAATACCAGAGGAATCCCTGAGTATAAAAGATATCTATTACGAGTGCAATTCCAAGTTGGAGACATAACCTGTTCACATTTTTTTAAAACATCACAAAACATTTATCTACATTATTCTGTGCCTAAATACCTTCCCCATTTTTCTTATTTGCCAGGAAATACAGCAACAAGACTTGTGAAATAGTAATTCAATTAATTAAAAAAAAAAAAGAGTTTCACTTCTTGAAAACCTTTATTTCTGACATTTTCTAATGAAATGCTTTGATTTGGTATTTGGAAGCTGCAATTTAAAAAAATAAAAAATATACAACGAGGTACATCTTTCCAAGCTGAACAAAACTTCTCTTTCATTCAAGATGAATTATTACATTTTTTCACTTTACTAATTTCAAATATGAAATTGAAAAGTCTACAATTACTAAATTAAATAAAAAGTATTCAAAATGTCCCAGTTACTGTATTGATAGTAACATTCCTTGCTTGGCTTCGTGCCAAATCTATATCCTCTTCTAAGAGATAAAAGAGAGCATTGCTTAGAGAAGTGCTAATGTCAGTTCATTAAAGTCCTGTGACTGAAGGCCTTAAGCTGAATATGTGGCACATTTTACCCTTAAAAATATCACCCCCATATTAATTGAATTTCCTAAACATCCTTTAAGGAATATCACTATTATCTTACTTCTTTATTGAAGGCAAAGCCCATGAGTGTTTAAAATGAGGCCAATTTTGCTGCATTAAGAATAATGATTATCAGTTATATTGAGGATAACACTATGCCACCTTATATTAGCTACTTGAGAAGGAAAAATAGAATTAACAAGGTCTACTCTTCTCTGAGCCTAACTATATCAGCATAATAAAATTTGATTTAAAATTAACTTTTATTTTTTTAAACTTATGAGCCAGAAGCTGTGTGGATGGCTGCAGTTTGAAAGAAAAACTTCTAGTGTGAAAGAAAAACTTCTATGTGCACTGAATGGGATGTGCTGACACCAAAAATTCTGTAAGTGACTCAACTGAGAAGTATGCTCCAACTGTGAATGAAGTTCAGGGTGGTTCACTGGCCTCTTGACTAGTAAACATGAGATGGATTCTGCCATGTAGCAGGGCATAACAGAATATTACGGAAGTCATCAAAGAAAAGAAGTACAGCACAGAATTGGTCACTGACTGAATGTTCATTTCAGTTTTGGTTAAAGCATGAGCACAATTTAGAAGTAATTATCAGAACAAACAACTAGAAATGGATACTGAACCCCTCTCATGATTCTCCTGTCCACCCCACACCACACATCAAAATGTTCTTGGGGTGAAAGTCAGCTGTAAGCAAAAGCTGCAAAGCAAAAACTAGTTTTCTTTTCTTTTCAATGTGAATAGAAATCCCCAGAATACTCCATTCCCACCATACTCATTTCAGCAGAATGCCAGAGGGCTAATAGAAGATGGAGGTCAGTGAGTTCTTAAACCTATTGTGGGTATTCTTGTTCTTTTAGATTGAAACAGATTTCAATGGAAATTTTAAAAGCCAAGAGTCATCTGAAAAGCAGACAGTTTGAATGCAAGAGTATCCATACAGTATAGTATATTAGAACCTGAAAGTGTAAAAGCTTTTACTTACTCACAGTCCCCCAAAAAGCACACAGATTTTTAGGGGTACAAGCACTTTCATCTTGCCCTTGCAGTTAAGAGATCTTGTCAGCTCTGAAATTCAGAAGAGGGGGTTTTGTCTTGGCCATGAAACATACAACACATGAACATTTATCATGCAGTTCAGAAAAAGATCTCAGTAGGATTGGATCTGAAACCCATTTACATTAATTCCTGATTCAGAAATACATTAATTCCTGATTCTCATTTAAAACTAGGGATTTAGGTGCAAGTATGTGATGAATATACCACAAGAACAGTTACAGAAAACTTTCCAGAAAGGTCAGCTTTTTGGTCTATCAGTCCTGAAACAGTTGCTTTGAGCAGCAGGAATTATCAAACATCTCAAGATATTCAGTGTAAAGATGCAGCTTTTGATGCCAGTCAAATAAATGCAAGTGTCAGCTTTCACTGGCTTATAACCTTCACAACTGTAACAAACAGCTTGGAAATGTGACAGTCAGAGCATGATCATTGACCTAAACACAGGCATCCAGTGTCATTTAGGATGCCCTGCTGGACCCTGACTGGCCTCCAGCTACTGCTCCACAAGGGCACAGGTCTTCTGTTGCTCTAATGTCACATCTGCAAGACTCATGCAGATGCCCTGGATACCCCACCAGGGCATCTCAAATGATACTGACTATCTACATTTAGGCAACTGAATGTAGTCCTCTGTGAGAAAGGAATGCAAGCAAAAGGATCCAAAGCTGATATTTCAGATCCATAATTATTTTTAAGTTGTTATAATTATGGGAAGCTCACCAGTGATTTCAGAATGCTTCAGCTGGCAAGTATTCAACTGGAGTATGCAAAGTGATTTTTCTCATGTCTACAATTAATTAGGCACTGGAAGTATTCAGCTAAGTCTTCCCTCAGATGAGCATTTATAGAAAGGATAAGATTTTGGTGCAATTCTTTTACTAACAGGCTGCTTGGGAAACTGCAGTGTTTTGTGAAAATTTTGGACTGATTGCTTCAAAACCTTGACAATATGTTTAGTCTGCATAAATGAGGGAAAACATATTTTGTTTTGTTCAGCATGCTCTGAACTTTCACAGTTACATAATTATCTGCTCAGATGGTCCCACAGTCTTATTTTGACTGAAAGGGAAATTGGAAATGTTGATAAAATAAACCCAGGCTGGAAGCTTGGCAGCTCTGCCATTTGTTGGAGAGAAAAAGACCCAGGTTCAGGACTTTCTTCAGCATGTGGTATTTTTCACTGCAAACTATTCCCTGTCATGGTGATAGTTAGCTGCTACAAGGAGATAAAAAATGGCTGGACTATGCCTTTCTGGTCTTCTCCTGAATAAAGATATTATGAGAGTGTTGAGCTGCATATTGTGGGACAAGCTGAGATGCTGGCACGTCATACCACCCAGAATCTGAATCAAAGTGCTTGATCTGATTTTGAAATGAAACAGCCCAGAGTTTTCTTTCAAAACTTAAAACACTCAGGAAACCTCATTTTTTCTTTTCCAGTACTTTGTGGGTAAAACTAAGGTGTCAATGATTTCCTCTGCAAAGTATTTTGGTGATACCAAATGCTATGGGCTATTTAAGACACAGGCATGATGAGTCAAAAAGGACAGGTATGATTTGAGTCATAACAAGGTGGTAAAAATAAAATTGAATGAAAATTTTCAGGTTATTTCTTGTAAAATATTTTGACAAATCCAGTCCCTGACCATAAAATGGATTTCAATCTGGGAAACTTTCTGATGTGAATTCTCTGAAAATTACTGCCATTCCTTAGTTCTGCACAAGCCCATACCACCAAGTTAAGGTGCAGTTGTTTACAGGAAACAAGGAGCTTTTCCTTGCCAGCTTTTTGCCTTCATATCAACCAAGACAAAGATGGTCAAAAAGTGAAACTGCCCTGCATCTTTAATCATTGTCTGTGCTAGCAAAGAGTGAAATCTGCTTCTGGGGCTTCTGTTGTTAGAGCATCTTACATCCCTTGTCCCTAGGTGTAGATGGCATCCAAGGCAGCTGAGGCTTGCTTCATTAATTTTTCATGTGTGCATCAACATGTCATGTTTTTCTGCTTACAATTTCACTGATTGGTTCTTGACAGACAATTTTTTCACAGAAAAATCTGAACTGTCTCCTACTGCTGCAGCAATACAGAGGCAGGCTTTGGGCAGATCTAAAGGGGAATGCAGACACTGTATTTTCTCTTGCACACAAACAGTGTTGTGTCTGCTCAGTATTCATGAGTGTGTGCAAAATATGACTTGATACAGATTTCTTAACTTCTGGGACTGCTAAAGAAGTGCATGGCTTTTGGCTCCTTGCATCTTAAGTTTCACAATTAAACTTCTCTGCTTGCTTCAATTCTGTTGGTTTCAAACTTTCTTCCTTATCAGATAGGCTGAACAAAACTGTCCAGGCCATGAGGCACTGGCAGCCTTGCCCATCCCTGCTCAGCCTCCCCAAGAGCCCTCTGCCCATGGCAGGAGCTCCTGTCAGGGCTCTCTCCATTCTGCTCAGGGCAAAGGATCCCATGTCAGGCTGCTGGGGCCACCAGCTGCCATGGGCTCTGCTGAGCCAGGCCCAGCCCTGGTCCCACGGCCCAGCATGGCCTTGTCCTGTCTGATGCCTGGGGTGGTGCCCAATGTCCAGGGCTGCCCTGTGCCTCCCTGCTCCTGGCTGGGGTGCCATGTGATGAGCTGCCAGGCCCTGCCCTGCTGCACTTGAGGTGCCCTGAGAAGAACCTCTAAACTATTATTAATGACTGAAACTAAGGCAGAGGGAATCCATACCTTCGTATGGTATTTATTTGGGAATGCCACGTCCTGGAAATGGTTAAACATGCAATGGTCCCAGTGGATAATCACTTCAATCATGTTACTGGGATACCAAGGCTACATACTGTTAATCCAGACTAGGCCAGAAAATAAATGTCACTTTCTCACAAAACCCCTTGAGCATCCAGGGTCTCAGAAGGGCACAAAAACTTTGTAATGTTCCTATACATAGAAATTAAAATTGAGGGGAATGGAGAATAGTGGAGTTGGGGGTTCTCTGGATATGAATTGAACACGACTTTCCAGAGGCTGGCAGCCAGGTGTACATACAGTGTATCTCTCAGTGACTTTCTCTGGTGTATTGACTCTTCATAATTCTTGGATTAAGTTTAGGACAAGATTAGGTGTGTCCACCATGCCTGTGATGGGCAGACCCACTGTATCTGCCTGTAGAAGACCCTGCCCATCAGGACTCAGCAAGACACAGGCTGTGTCTTAGACTGCACAGGCTACCCCATGGCATCTACCAATAGCCTTCCTGCCTTCTACAGCCTTTCTCTGTAGACTTCTTGTGCTTTAATACACCTGTGCATTTAATATTAGCAGAAAGCTTTCCAGAATTCAAAGTCTGAGTATTTTCCAAGGTATAAATCTAGAACCATACTGTGTCCTTTCCAATGATCAAAACAGTTAACCTTGAAGACTGGAATGAAAGAACATTTTTTATTTCCAAGAAGAGCTCTGTGCTGAGAGCACTGACAGCTTCATGCTGTTTAGGCACAACAGAGCTCCACTGGTCTTCCTGTATTCCAGGCAGAAAAGAGCAGTTATAATTCCTTACAGACATTCAGTGCTAAAAAGATCCTAATTCTGGTGGACAGGGGATCCCCAGGAAAAGTTTGTCTCTTCCAGTGCAGCCTGCAAACTGGCCTGAGTGAGCTTTTCCTGACAGATATTCTTCAGGTCCAAAGGTGATGTTTCTGAGTTAAAGGCATTCTTTCTCTTAGATGTCTTTAAGATTTAAAGGATAAAAGCTTTAAACTTCTCATCTAGAAGTTTTTCTGTCAGTGGGACACAAATTTCAGTGCTGCAGGAACACATCAGGACAGGCTTTTGCAGGACACTGCCCACTCCTCAGAGCAGAATACAGTTAACTTTAAAAATACAATCTGTTTTCATACTGCATAATGCTCGTGATTAAACAAGAATTTCTCATCGCTGTTAGAGCCTGGGGCAGTCACCAAGCCCCAGCTGATAAATGTTGCTTAAATGAAAAGACTTTTTTTGTTATGCTCCTGGCAATTCAATAATGATGTGGACAAATCTCTGGCAGGGTAACTGCCAGACCCTGCAAAATTTCAAATAGAGTTTTTTCCAAATGTCATGATAATAATAGGTCAAATCACTAATTTTTGGCCAAGAATCACATACCACAAGGATAAAGCTGATTTCTTTATAACTCCTACATGACACTGCAAAATTTTCTGTTTGATTTTGAAAAACATACTAGGAACACACAGAGCTGAAGTAGAGAATTAGATATGTAGGCCCTGATAAATGGCATGACTGATGAACCATTTTGTTTTGTGATAGCACCTCAGGGCCTCTGACAGGACTGGTTCCTGTGGTGAGAGGTGCTGTGGGCACGTAGCAGTACAATCACATCTGCTCAAAGACTTTGCAGTCAGAAAAGCAGTTTGCAGCACAAAGAACAGCCTAATCCCCATTCTACATCCTGATGAGTGAGGCATAAGAAGTGCCTTCAGTAAGCATGAGAGGGGAATAACTTACTTCACTGCTGTGTAGGCTCTAGCATTATAATTATATTATAAATGTCATGTCACGACACAGGATGTTTTATAAGCAAGTTTGTTCCTATATCCCATTGCTGGAGCTGGGAAAACCGTTCCTGATGAGTAAGTTAAATTCTTCAGCAGTTTTAACTTTTAGCATTAATCATAATGATAATAAAGTTCATGCTAATAGATGCATTCTATAATTCAGGTATCTAAATATAGCAGTTTCCTGAGGCTCTGACAGTGTGAGGTATTAGCCTTTCCTGACTGGTGTACTGAATGGGACTTTCTGCTGGGAGCAAGGTGAATCATGGATTTAATATATGTAAATTCTTTCATGTCAAATCTTTTCATGGTTTACAACCTGCCTGCTTAGACTCACAATCTGTATCTGATATGGCTGTGATAAGAAGTTTTGCAGTATTTTCTTATGGTGGCATACCATGAGGGGAAAGGGTTGTTATATGTTACAGGGGAAAGGCAGAAGATATGTGTTCCCCTTTGTAATACAAAATAAATGAAAATGAAAAACAAATACAATCTCTAAAGCACTATTATTTTAAATTTATGAATCATTAGCTTTCTAGTATAATAAGAAATAAACATAATTTAATAGGCAAACCATAACAAAGGGAACTTGAAACATATTTAAGTGATTAAACAGCAGAGATCAGCAGGTTCCAAAAGGAGAAATCATTTTAAATACATTTTTTTTAATTATTAGGTGGATTCCTTCACTTATTATCTTAAAAATTTTATTCCTGAGAAATTATGTCTCACCTTCCAAAGAAGACAATATATAGAGAAAATACACATGCTATTTCTGCCATGATGAAAACCGGGAAAAGGAAGATGCCCAAACCTCTGCCTTATGTAAAGGCTATTGCCCAACCAAAAGAAAAAAAGAATAAACAGGTTTTTTGTTACTGCTATAATGTGCTGTTCCCAAAGGGGTGACAGGAATATGTTTGCCTAACACACAGCATGTCTGTGGAAAACAATAATCCCCTTTACTTCTCGATCTTAGTGAGAAAGTCTAGAGCTAAGAAGGAAGACCTAAATTTAACCAGACTCAAGAATTTAATCAATTTTGGGTAAATTTAGCTCTCCTTCCACGTAATCTGGTGGCAGGGTGGTGAGACAGCAATCTTCTGACAGGATATGTACTACTGAAGTAATGAGTTGGTGACCACAACCTGACCTCAGATTGCTTCTAAGTAAGCAACACTCTAGCTTGTTTAGGTGCCACAGAAATGAATCCGACAAATCTCACCTCCAACCCGCTGTTCATTATTCCTAACCAAGGAATAGGGTCCTTCAGTCCCACAGGCACCACAGCTTAGAGTTACCTCGGAGTTCCTCAATATGCAGGGAACATCGACCACTTCCAGGGTCCTGCTAAAAACAAACTTAGGGGCATCAGCACATGGCCTCTTTCTCCTTTCTAACATGCGGAAGACAGTTTCTCCATCCCAGTATATCCTCTTTTTTAAGGATATAACCCAGCTTCATGGAGTATTTATGGTAATAATAACAGCAGGCATTAGCAGCGTTGCCTGGACGCTCTCCAGATAATAAACAACGTATGGGATTCCTGTTGGCAGGCTTTCACTCCGTAGCCAAGGGGAGTTAGCAGAGATGCTTGCAAAGCACAGAGCTACATCTTGGTCAAACAGTGGCATTTTGATAGGCCCTCCACAAAGCATTAGGACAGAGGATAGACGAGCATAGGAAGAGCAAACGCTATGCTGGTGAACACGTGGATAAAATCTAGAAAACAGTCCCTTAATTGCTGGGGAAGGATGGGCAATTAGTGCCAAGAATATGTTTATTACTGGACAAGAGTGCATCCTGGTATTTTGGCTGCTCTCCAGGACTCCCAAGGTCTGTGGGTAATTATAATAGACACAGAAGTGTGACCTAATTACAGGTCCCGTAAATTATCCCGTCACATAGTTTGTTTAATATTTTCTTTATGATTTTTATATATACTACATATACAGTTAAAGAAAAGTTGTCTATCCTATACCAGCATTTTACTAGTAGAAAGATCAGAGAAAGAAATAATTAAAAAATCAAGCTCAGGAACAATTATTTCTGTTATGATTACTTTGCCCATATTTACCTACTGCCCTATTTATATCTTTTAACTATTGGCTTTCCTGGATAAGTCTGCTATGTATCCATTTCTTTAGTTTCCTGTAAGTAAGAAAATCTAAACAATGGGCTTCAAAAACATTTTTAATTCTGAATAGGAGTCGTTCAAGTTGAAATTTTATTTTAGGGTGATCAAAAACCAAATGTAAAGCTGAGCTTTTGAGAATTATCAAATCTGGAAAAAAATGAATTTCTCAAAAACCTGATCTAGAACTGCAGTTTGTGTTACTAGAAAAGTTACAGGTTCTTGTATTTTTCATCACCAAAATTAAAAAAAGTTAATTACAAATTCTCCTTTCATTTCAAAGTTTTTTTGGTTTTGGTTTTGGTTTTTGGGTTTTTTTGAGAGAGAGAGAGAATCAGAAGTGGCACAAAGCTTTTTCTTCCTACTTTCCTACAAATTTACCCAAAGTTACCAAGGCCAGTTTAAGTGCAACTACATTATCATGCAAAACCTTTTTTATCATAATCATTACCCTCCCCATAAAATATAGTGCTCTGTATCCTTCTGAGTAATATAATGTGAACTTTGCAGGACATAATAGTGCTACATCAGTCAAAGCCTCAATTACAAACATAGGAACTCAGTCTGATCTGAACTGTTTAATAACATAGCCTGTGGAATTTTGCCCAAGCTACACTGATCATGTGTCCTTTATAGCTCAAAAACAAACTGTTTTTTCTTCTTCTTTTGTCACTAATGGGCTAAAGTGCTTGATAAATAAAATAGAAGTTAGTCTGCGAAGGACTTCTGTGATGGGACTTGACAGATAAACTGTGGAATGAAGTCAAGATCTAATGCAGGGCCTATAAATGTAGCAGATTTCCAATTTCACATTTAAACCTGTCCAATCACAGATGAGGGCTAGCATACCTTCAGAAGCAGGGAGGTTTTGTCTGTAGGCAGAAAATGTGTGGGAAGCAAGTGCCTGACAGAGTATGTTCTAGATAAATAAGGCAAGGAGGAGAAAGTAGGAGGTTTGGGACAATGACTGTCTAATTCAGGAATGAAGCTCAAAGTACAAACATTCAGCTTGAAGTCAGCCTCCAACCACCACCTTGTGAATGGTTTGAGCTTTACCATATTCACTGCCTTGTTGTATGTGAATGTGTGTCAAAGTCTTAGCAGCTGTGGGGATCTAAAGCAATCCAAAGGAGCCCAAACATGTGAAACAAGGACTTGGTATTCTACTAAGAATAAGCACTTCTGCACTTTGATCTAACACTTCATTGATTTTGCCATTCTTCACTTCTCTTATGCTGCTTTTCAGTTTTAATTTAAATATGATTACATTTTTAATGTGATTTACTTCAAATGTTCTTATTAACAATAGCAGCAAAATGAGATATGGGAAAGATGACAACAATGTGAATTTTGAACTGATAATAATGGAGTCCTCTTACATTAGTCTATGCAACAATAAGAGAATAGTAATCAATCCTTGCTACAAGGTAGTTATGGACCTGTGCCACCTCTACTGCATTTGGTTTGAGCAAATTTGTTGGTTTTACTTCTTTCACCATAAAAAACAGTAACAATTCTCACACTGTGTTTTCTTGTTGTAATTTTTGACTATGTCTTTATACCACAGCACCTGAACTGCTCTCTGGGTGCCATTAGCCAGTGCCAATAAGAAACCATAACCTGTTTCTTCTATTTCAAGTCATATGGGTGACTAAGAATAGTTTCTGACAATCTTAGGCCCAGTAAAGAAAATTATAGGTAGTTTCCTTTAGTTTGTCTCATAAAAACCTGTGGCAGGACCTGAGAAGTTCAGTCCATGATTCCTACAAAATCTCCACAGATTATACAACTGAAAATACAGCAAAACCTGCTATATCCCAAAGGCAGGGATTTGTTCTAGAATTGAACTCTGAAAACATTTTGTGGAATAAGCTTAGAAGCTTATTGTAAACTATGACAAGCAGTTTGTAGATGCAATTCATGCATTTGTTAACACTCCTGCTCAAAACCCAAATATTCTTCATTTGCTAAAAGGAACCACTTTGATACCAATACATCAGCCTGGTGTCACAGAAATGCATGGGAACCCTGGCTGAATGAGTTTTTTCTGGATAAACATGTCTCTGTAATGTCTGCAAAGACACCTTATACCTAGAAAGCATTCAGTGCCCTTACCCCATCAAATGGGCTAACAAATCACTGCCCTGCAAAGCAAAGGGCAAGCCTGGAAAAACAGGGGATTGGGCAGAGTGGCAGCGTGCTGCATGAGTGCTCTAGCTCTTAAAAGGAGAGTCAGGGTTTAACTGCAAACTTAACACCTTCTTCCTCCAAAGACCTCTTGGGTTTGCACAATTTTATCCAAAACCAAAATTTCCCAGTCCAACCTCCCTTTTGGTTCTAGCAACAGTAACTTTCCTATAATTTATTTCAGCCAGAAGAACATCGAAGTGTTACACAATGTGCTTTGGAAGCAAGAAGTTCTGACTGCTGAGAAGACAACATTGAGGAAGGAGTGGCACCTCCAGCTGTTAAGCCCAGTCAGTCTTCTGCCTAAAGTAAATGTTCTAGATTCCTGGCAAAAAAAAGGAGCACCACCACCCAATTCCACACCACTAAATCATTTTTTTGCCTTGCAGCAGTTTATTCTGGGGTATTACAGGCACAAAATCATTAATATATTACACAAGCAAGCAATGGTGCCACTGTAGCTGTGACAGTCTAAAGACACATGGCACAGATTTGCAGTGAGAGATGGTATCTTTTGCTAGATCAGCCAGCACAGTGTTAGAAAAAGAGAACAAGCTATTGAGTGAAAAAGTAATTTTTTTTTTCTGATGACTTGATGTAACATTCTTCTCAGCCTCTAAGAACTCCTGTAACTAAAAAATATTTGCCTAAGGATGACCACTGTTTCTTGATATTTAATGTATGGCCATATTTATGTATGGCTATCATGTAGCCATACAATAGTTAATTATTCAGATCATTTATTAATGTATCATGTTGTAATATAAAGAATAATAACAAACATTTAATGAAACATTTAAAATCAAAGCAAGTGTTGACATTTATCCTGCTATTGCCAAGATTTGATCAGGTTTTCTGCTATTCTTACTAGTTCCAAAGGTTTTGCTCAATGTTTCATTATATTATCTCAGACTGTGGTTCACGACCAAAGGATCGTAAAGAAAATAAAAGAAGAAAGAAGGAAAGATAATATTTTTTGAAACTGTGGTCAATTATTCATCTGGGTCAGCTGTTGCAATGAATGATGTCATGTAGATCTCACTTAGCAACAAAATACAAATAGAAATATTGTTCCACCCAATGCAAAGTATTGAAAATTATGTAGATAATGAGCTTTTAATGACTGAGTTCACTTTGTGCACAGTCTCAGAAATGTCCCTGTAAATGTTGTTTACGTCATGAAAAGAGCACATTAGGTACAATTTACCGCTCTGTACTCACTCCCTGCACTTACAGCAACCCCATTAGAGAAGAGATTTGAAGATACTTGAAGCCTGTTGTAATTACCTCACATGAAAGAGAAGTTTTATATCAAAATCCAGTGAGAAGGGATATTTTGGTAACAATATAAAGTCAAAATGCTATAAAAGAGCCTACAATTTCTTAAGAATTTTATCCTGCCCACGAATATAAAAGGCTACAATTTAATTCCAGGTTAAAATAGCAACTTCATGTATATAAAAACCAAAATGGTTCATTTTGCTTGACCTTCAATTTACTTCTATAGAGGTAATTACGAACATTTAGCACATTTTTTTCAGAAGGAAAAAAAAGAGCATACAGAAATTTGGTTAATAAGAGAGAAATGTGGAGAATAAAAGTAAAATTTTGAGTTGCCTCAGTGTGACAGAAATTTTTAACTAGTTCAGTCAATTTTATACACATTGTGACAGCCTGGCTATGATGATATGGGATCCATATCTGATTCACTTGGATATCAGAAGCATTTTATTGTGATTTTAAGGCAATTCATTACATCTTTAATGATGAAAATGCTGAGTACATCGTAAATACACAGTGGTTTGTATAGCTTGGATTCTGTGTTTTCAGAGAGCATTTGCTGATGTAGTCAGTCATAAAAATCTATCAATTTCAGGAATGACAAGGTCAAAATACTAAATACCTTTGACTAATGTATAGTGACTTCATAACTGCATGCTGAACAATGCAACAGTATCATTTGAAATGTTTTATTTAGACAGACTTAAGCCATGTTGTTTTCATTTCTAATTCTTATTTATGGCATAAAGTTTAAAAAAAAAAGAAATTTATTTTTAAATACATATTTTTTAAGAATTTTTCAAGGTTAAAAAGTCAATTTTTGGTTGGGTTTTTTTATTGTTAAATCTGCATTTTACAATGGAAAAAATTTCTGTTTCAAATTTCCTAATGAGATCCTGTGGTAGATAGACTACATAAAAACTATGTGGCAGCTAATACTGTTTGACTATGGCCATTTTGCATGGAATGACTATTTTACATTTCCTTGTATATTGAAGAAAAGAAGAGAAAACATTGAACCCCAACTGCATTTTTCCCAGTAAAATATCTCAAAGTTTACAAATGTCCTTGTCTTGATGCATTATCACAACACCTATCTTGTATTAAATGATTAAAATTCTTCACCATGATTTGACTTTACTGATCCTGGTTTCCAAAAGTTGCTGGTTTTCTATTTTCACATAACCTGATTATCTAGTGATCACCAGTTGCCTTTGCTGAGATTTTTCACCACTTCTATCCCAAGCACGTTTTTCCTTACAAAACACTTCACCAGAGTTCATTGGCACTTTGTCAGCAATTTGAAAAGTCCCATTCAAGCACTAAAAATAAATCCAAGGAGTCTAAAATTTTGAATAAAAGTTTCTCATGTAGCCTAAAATGAGCAGTAGGGTGTCCACACTGGTTATATAAAAGAAACTGAGAATGAACTCTTTATTGATTGCTAACGCTTTGATAAAATGTTTGCTAGCTATGCTCTCACCTCACTCCATCCCTGTGGCCACAGATGATTGCTTACTCATAAACCTTTTGAACCCAATTAGCCACCACAGTAATTATCAGCAGTCCTCATAAACCCCACTAACTTTGTAACAATACACCAGAGCCATTTATGATGGACTTTGTAATGATGAGCAAGCAATACCCACAGCAGTTTTACCCCACACTTGAAATGTTTCTTTTCAAATGCAGACAATACAAGCCACAAAAGCAATTTTGCACACAAAAAGCCAGAATCACCTAACTTGGGCAGAGAGCTACGGCTGAGGCAAGAATGTCATCTCTGTTCCCCTGGGTGACTTAGAAATCATCACATTCCTGCAACAGCAAACTCAAATGTTCATCTATTTTATGCTGTGAAGTCCAGTTGGTTGAGAAATTACAGCTTTGTATTGATTTTCTACTCCTTTTAAAAGGCTCTACCAAAAGTATTAGTGTTATGCCATCTTTAAATTAATGACATACTAGTTTTTATAGCCTGTGTCTATCACTAACATAAAAAAAATAAAGACCACAGAAAGAGCAAGTCTGTTTTCTTCTGTACAAGGAAAGAAACTGTAGTCAATATTTTGACTGGGCCTGTGAAGAATAACACAAATAAGATTATAGAGAAAAAAGAGATCCCACTTGATGAGAAGGTGGTTTTGTAAAACAGTACACAATGGGTCAAATCCATTAGGAGGAAAAGGAAGTCCCAAGAATTGGCTGGAGTGAAGGCTGAACAGCATTCATAAATTAGCTGATGCTTAAAACTGTGATTCATTATGCTCTATTTATCAGCTTGTAAAGGCTCCCCTTTTAATTTATAATAACACTCCTCCTCAGTCATCACCCTTCTGCCACTTTTCATTACAATAGAAAATTCAGTTTTGTATATCTTGTTCTCCCACAGAGAAGCAGAAATTTATTTTCCTCCTCAACTTTTGATTACAATATGCATTTTTGCCTAGATTGTCCTTTTATTAGTGCAATAATTAAATGGAAAACTCCCCAGCACCTCAAATCTGTGCCCATGAACACCATGCTGCATCTTGATTTGTCTTCTTGATGGCAGAATATTGAATTGAATTTCAAAGACAAAAATGCCATCCCATTTGATTCATCAAGTGGAATAAAGCCCTCTTGCTGAGAAAGCCATTTGAATGAGGGTTAACTGTGACCTGTGCTCCTCCACAGTCCTTGGAACATCTGGCCATATGGGCTATAAGCAGATTAATCCGTGCTTTGCACTCTCCTCCTTTAAACAGCTTAAAGGTTGCTGTTTAAATAGCATGGCATGCAATTTTTTTAAAAAAGATCAGCAAATATCCAAAATAACTGGGGCCAGATGAATAAACCCTCTCCACAGGAAATTTTCAGATGACCCAAAGAAGCAAATTATTTGGAAATTACTTGATTTTGTTGTGGTCTTATGTTTTAGCTTGATATATCTAAATTTAATCTTTCCCAAAGTTGTCAAATCCTATCTAGCTTACATGATTGATCCAGACATACAACTTCCACTATTCTTGCTTCTGACAACTGTAATAGACAGTTTTAAAGTCTGGGTAAGAGAGACCTGTAGTAACACCAGCTGGTCTGGATGAAGCCTTTATGCCTCGGTGAAGCGTCCCTCCCAGGGTGCTGGTGGCAAGGTACTTTTAGCTTCAGCTATAGCTCCAAAAAGCTGGAAAGTTCACCCTGCCAGCACTGACCACCCAGCTGGTGCCTGTTAGTGCCCAGAGCTATGTAAGCATCTCGCTTGATGGGTCCTCTGTGGTGCAAGCAGAGGCAAGGCTCTGGCTACCTTCCTCATGCCGGCTGATGCTTTTGGCCTCAGGAGCAATAGCAACCAGACTGTGCTGATGAACTAGAGGTCATGTAGAGGACACTAATGCAGAGGCTCTTTTTCACCTGTTTTTTTTTTTCCCCAACAGCATAATAAACTGCTGATGCTAAGACAACTAATACTTTAATTCAGCTTTCTTAAAATGTATGTTTTCTTGGGTTTTTTCCCACTGAAAATGGCAACCTCCTCACAGGTGGAATTTTGATTATATTTGAAAACAAGAAAATCCATTTAATTTATTTTAAAATATAAGGTTTTACACAGAAATAATTATTTTAAAAACAAGTTAGATTGAAGGCAAGTTCCAAGCCATGTGAAGTCAGTACAAGACACCTTTTATCCCCATCTCTGTTTCTAGGATTTTATTTGGTAAAAACAGAAGCAAAACCCCACAATCCCAAATGTTTGCTTTGTTTGAAATTGTACTTTCAGGTTTTGCAATGCATCTAAATTCATATTTTTCTGTTGATTTCCAAGAACTTCATCTCTCAGTTCTTGTACTTCATAGTTACTGCAGTAGAGATTTAGTTCTGATCACGATATTTCATGTGTATAGCATGACCAATCCTGGCCAGAATGGTTGTTTTTCTAAGTGAGTTTGAAGAAGCTGTCTTCTTCACAGGTGCTGGTGGTCACTGCGGCTCTGCAGACAAGCTGAAGTCTTATTATCTTCATTTTGCGTAGCTACTAATTTTAACGTTGTCCATCATGATTAGTTCTGGGACTAAATCCTGTCAATTACCAACCATGGTGAGTTCAAGGTTGCCTTGCTAACTTTAAAGAGAGAAACTGAGGAAACTCTGATGATACCCTCTGAAACAACATTAGAAAACAGTTTCTGGAGTTGGAAATCTTATTAACATGCAGAGCAGCACACCGCCTATTACTCTGCATTCCTAGTTAATGGAGAAATTATTAGCAGATAGCACTAAGTTAAGAAAAGGAATGATATTTTGATTGAGTTATTGAACTGGCTCTATTAAAGAAGACTCCATCACCGAGCTGACAATCCCTGCTCCTCATTCTGTTGTCCATCTTCTAGGAAGGGACCTGAATGAGAGCAGAGTGCCAAAGCCAAGGACAGATTGCACTGGAGCCAGATTGCAGGAGCACTACCACAACTAAGGCAGTGTTTTAAGGACTAGATCTCACCTCTTTTTTAAGTTGTAGGTATTGTGTACACCAAAAGGTCATCCTGAAACAGGAAAATGGCAGCAATTCACAAAATTTTGGCCTGATCCTGCCACCGACAACGTTCCACCAGCCAGTTCAGGTCAGATGAGCATGTGATGCTTGATCTTAGTGGATAATTAACAGCTGACTTTTTGAAACACTGAAGGCCCAAGCAACTCTTTCTTTCAAATAAAACATAGGTAGCACTGACATATGAATTCTTTATTCCTAGACCATGGCTGAATAGAATTTTTCAGTTCTTTAAAAGTTTTTGATTTTACATTTTTCCCATTCCATCTGGGTTGAAACTAAGACCTTTCTAGTACAAGCCCAAATCTCAGAATATCATAAGTTAGGATCTTCATCTAAAATGGAAGATAACCTACATGAACCTTCTTCAGCTCCCAGTTTCTGCCAGAGATTTCTATTTTACCAGCTCAGTTGGGATTCCTGACTACTAGATTACAGACTTGGTATCTCTTGCTGTGCCCTAGTAACTACTCAATTATTTAAACATGGAATAGCTCCAACAGATGCTATTGCAAGAAACACATTCTAAAACAGCACAATCAAGGCATTCATCTGGGACATTGGAAACCAAGAGTCAAGTCCTTGTACCACAGAGGTTTAAAATCTTTATACAAAGAATTAAATTTATGCTAGACACACAACACCACTGGGTCAGGGGAACATAAGTTCAGGGCTATAACCTGTCCTAGGATAGAATTAACTCCACCACTGGTTATTGGGAAAATAATTTAACTGTTGAATTTTGGCAGAAACGAGCTCTTACATCTTGTACGATGGCATCCTAAGAAGCAATACAGATCCTCTCTACTAAATAATGAAAAAGTCTAATTGACAGTGACACTGATAAATATTTGGTATGAAAAACAGCTATTTTGTGGAAGTGCAGAAGTTTTTTTAAAATAGTAAGGTATTAAAGCAAATTTCACAGTTTGTGGTGGTGGTTCACTTTCTCAGCAACTCAAAAAGAGTCTTCACAGCGCAAGCAACAGACAAAGCTGCCTTGGAACTAAGTATTGAACCCAATATTCCTATTGAGGAAGGGACTCCTGAACTGGTGTAAGTCCAGCAAAGATCCATGCAGGTCAATGGAACTTTGTGGCTTCACACCTGTTAGAAACCCAGCACACAATCCCTTGGCAATCAAAACTGAACCCCTAGAAATTTAGCTATAGTCACTGGGGGAAAAGCATTTGCCTTGAGCTCATGGTGAGACTGCCGCTGTATTTCCAAGGCTCCTAGGAGGGCTGGTGGTGTAACTCCCCTCACTTTGGGAGACTTTCACCATGCTGATGTTAGAGCTGCAGGCTGTAAGTTTTGTATGGCTCTCAGAGTGTGGAGGAGCAGTGGTAGCCCTGGATGAAGCTGGACCAGCATTCATGAGCTGGGGACCAGCAGTGCAGCCACTGCCCACCCCAGTACAAGGGGCTGCACCTGCCTGGCCACTCCTGAGGCCCCTGAAGCCTGTATGAGCTCAGAAGAGCAGGCAGATGGAAACCATAGAATCATCCCATATGAAAAACCCCGATTCACAACAATTGGATGCAATTTCTTCTTTCTGAAATTGAGTGATTTCATGGTACGAATGATTCTCTGACTACTGCTAAGATAATGCCTTTGTTCAAACTGATACCCTGCAATAATTTATATAAACACTGTTAATTACATATTTGCACTGTGTATCAATTTTGTCTGTGCCCACTGATTTCCTTCATAAAACAGAGAAATAAAACTTAACACAGTTTTCACATGCATCACCAGCTGCCTGTCTGATTTCTTAGAAATGAACAAAAACAGTGTAGGTGACAGTCAAGACAGGCAAACTCAGTCACTCCCAAATCATATTTACTTCCCATCACTGCCTTTTCATTTCTGATTCATCTATAATGAATATCCTCCTCTCTTTATTAGATCCAGTTACTGTTTCTTTGTCTACAGTAACATAATCCATGTGGTTTAAAAACACAGTTGCCTATCTCTATTTCTTTCCCTTTACCATTAGTATAATTGGGATGAAGCTTTGCCCACGAGACCTACAGATAGAGTTCACAGGAATAAGGTATTGGAGCAGGCTAAAAGCGAGAGACCTTTAAGGCAGGAGGAGACACAATGCAGCAGCTGCTCAGATGAACAAGCCTGGGGTTCATGAGGCTCTGAGCGCCTGCTGCTGCCGTGTTACACATGAAGAACTAAATGTGATGCCCAAAGGCAGAGTACGTGCGTTTGACAAGGTAGGATGCCTTCCCCCCACCTGGGTGCTTTCAGGCACAGAAAGAACAGGGCCAGCTCTTGAAAGCCACATTGCAGCAGCTTCTCAGCCACTGCTGCTGCTGCCACCGGTTTTCAGGAGAAGACAACAGGATTCAGTGAGCTCCTTCCTCATGGCTCTCAGAGATATCACTGCAAGATATCCACGTATCACAGGAAAGACAGAAAAAGATTTGTACAAGAAGGAAATTGTAAGATTTCTATACTCTTTAAAATAAATCTCTTACCCTGCACAGTGACTTATCTTTTCCGGGATTATTTTCACAGCCACGGATTTCCCTTACTTCTTCACTAAGTGAATATCCAAAGTAAGACTTTAGTACTAAGACATATGGAAATCAAACAAATCAAGATCCATATAAGCTGGTGTCCTCTGGCTGACCTGTCATGTGTGGAAAGCAACTTAATCCTCAGATTTTGGACAGCATCCAGTCTATAAAAACATGTGGACTGTGAGGAGAGGATTGGGAGGCAGGCTGAGCTGCAACAGGCAGTAGCTGCACTGCTCAGCAGTGCCCTCAAAGAGCTAAAACCCCACAAGTCTGTGGGGTGCATCCCCCTCCACTGCTGCTTCTGTCTAGTTTGGCTTGTAAGAGAGAAAGCCTTGAAAGAAAAAGCAACTCTCTGCTGTGAGATGAGCAACTGTGAAAGCCTATCAAACTGGTAAAGGGCAACCTCAGGTCTCATCTCTGATGCTGGGTGTTAGCGTTGGCAAAAGAGCACTACAGCACATGTCCTGGTATTTGTTTCTGCCAGCTGTGCTCTGCTTTGTATTTTGGGGGAAAAGGATCAAGCTCTTAACTGGAGTTTATTTCTGTTCCTTTGCCTTTCTACAACAGAATCTAATATAAACAGTACGCATAAATTGAAAACTGTTTAAGAGGAATATATTACAGTAAAGTAATGAAGTGGTCCCTTCTCAGCATATTACTGCCTGCTATTTGTCAGCATTTTATAAAGCAGTAGCTGTCCCTGTTATGTTGCAATGTAGGTCTGTATCCTGCCTGTTACAAAGAGAGGGCTGGCTCAATCTGTTTGACCACTGACTCTGCCAGAATGCCAAAATGCTGCTGTGAGCATCGGAGGAACATGCCAAAGATTAGACAAAGAAATCCTGTGTAAACCAGCAGAACACAACTGCTCTGGGCCCTGTGAGGGAGGTTTGCTCTTTGAGCTGCCCAGCTTGTCAGTGGGTCTCTTCCAGCCCAAGCACCATCAGGCACAGAAACCAGAGCCAGGGGCCAAATGCAACCCAAGCCAGAGTTGGCAGCTGAAGATGCTGAGGGATGCACCGGTCCAGAGTCCAGAAAGGCAAGAGGCAAGGCCTGGCTGTCCTGTCCCCTGAAGGAGCCAGGACAAGGATCAAGGAGCAGAAACAACTCTACTAGAGGAAGGGTGAGGGACAAGGCTCAGTAGCAAAAGGGGTACACAGCTAGTGCCAAGAGACGCTGCAAGCAGTTGAGGCCAGTGGAGGTTATTGAATCCTCTACTAAATGAGCAGGGCACACATTTAGTAGTTGGATTTAGCAGACCCATTTCAGTGGGAGAGCTGGACTGTGGAGCTCTGAGGTCGGGCAGAACCTGTTACCTGAGCCAGAGTCCATGCTGCAGGAGCAGAGAGATGATGACATAGTGAGGGAGGAAGAATACAGCCTGAGCAGCTTAGCTCTAGTCTGCTAAACCTACCCTTGCTTATGGAGAGCTGGAGCCTGCAACTTTTTTGGCAGAAAAGGGGTGAGGGTTGTGAGCCACCTCCAGGTTCTTCTCACCTTACTCCACAGCCCTGCAGCACAGGGAGCACGACCCATCACACCCTAGGCTATGGGAGAATCAGGTCTTCAAAGAGGCCATGCTGGCATTACACTTCAGAAAAATACACTGGTGTGTGGACCAGTAGCATACAAACATATTAGGACCACGCTTTTAAAAAAAACCTCACTTGAACTCATCTGCATTTTTTGCCTTTTGATACCTAACAAAGCCCTCAGGTCCCTTTGAACCCTCATTCCAGCTCTTTAAAGTAATAAAGACAGGCACAAGAAGGAAAAGGTTCCTTCATTACAGAAATCCTGCATAAAACACTACCCTTTAAATAGTTTTTAGGTATGATATTAATGTAGCTGAAAATGGCAGAATCATATAAGCTCTAATGTAAGATTTTTCACATTTCATGGAAACACAGGTACAAACCAGCACATCTGTTATTCATTACACGAATCTCCATAAAACCCCAGTCTTATAAAATGTAATGTCAGGAAAAATCTGATTAAATGATGCTGTTCTCCCTCAGGGAAAACCTACCTAAATTAAAAGAAATTGTGTTAAAGCATGCATTTCCTGCTCCATTTCACCTTATTTACCATTTCAATAAATTTATTCTAGGCTAAAAAATTGCAAAAATTACTGAGTGTCAGGTGAACACTAAAAATTATATGCATTTATTATACTCACCTATTTAGACAACGCTTTTCAGTTGTCTATTTTCAAAGCTTAAGTATTTTCTTTGGGCTTAGTTTTGTCATCTTGACATTTTTAATAATCTGAATATTTAGCTGTGTTAGTCTCTGGCATAACTGGAGCTTCCTGCTTTAATTTTGGTCAAGAATAGCCCTTGACGTGAATAGTCAACACTATTTTGAAACTACATTCAAGTATTCTCAGGTATTAAGTGTGAAATTTGATTCTAGATTAATAAAAATCTTTGGTGACCCTTCACAATACTTGCATCAGTATTCATTTAACTTCTATTTAGGAAGACAGTTGTATTGTGAGTGATTAGATGATTACTGAGAATATGTCTGAAGATTATCAAATAATAATAGATATTTTGTCTTTTCCTGCCATTGATTTGAGTTTGTGTCAATTATGCAGCTGTAAATTCTAATGATTCTTTTCTTATTTTTCAAGTTACTACTCTGTCAAAATATAACCAGCTTTAAAAACACTAGCTAAATTCATACCTTAGACCACTGACACACATATAGAGGTATTAAGAAATAAAGCATCATACTTGTCTCCTTAAACTACAGATTTTCACTTGGTGTTTCCTGACGCATGTGCTAGTCTGCAAGAGAATATGTTGCACTGTATGAAGTGTGTGACATCTGCTATGGCTAACAGATATTAATGAGCTGGCCCATGTGTTCTCCTTCAACTCGCTGGGCTCATGGCAAAACTGTGAAGGCTGATGCAAAGGCAGATTTCATTGACTACTTCATTTTCTACATGCTGGAGGCAGCTCGGGGAAAAACTGGTTGAGTTGTCTTCTGACAGGGTAGGGGACACTAAGCAGCCAGGTGCCAGTCATCATCTCAGTGTAGCACTCTCACTCAGTTTGCCCCTCCCAAATTCATGCTCCCCTCTACTTTAAACTTTGTTCATGATCTATTGGTGAAATTTTTGGTTGCCTTCTAGACTGATGAATCAGCTGTAGGGAGGGACAAGGCCATGCAATACTCCTGCTGATGAAAGACCTGTTTTGCAGCTTTAATTATATCAAGATATCAAGAATATGCACTTCTGGGCAGTGATTTTCATTATGAGAATAATTTCTAGATTCAATGAGTTTTTGATAGATTTTCAGTTTCTTGTCCACCTTTTAGAACACAGGGAGGGACCATCTGAAAAAGAACTTTTTTTAAAAGGCTTAGACATTGTTCTAAGACATTTGCATTTCCAGTGCAAAAATCCACAAAAAGAAAAATGACATATCCAACTTCTTCTGTCTGCTGACAGGTAAAAATAAGAATTCAATAGGAAAGCAAAAAAGTCATATCATTCCTTGCTTTTAACTACTCAGAATTTAACTTTCATTGTGTACAGAGAACACGCAGTTTAGCAGAATATCGCAATGCAATGTGCAAAATAAAAGAGGACAATTTTGGCTGAAAACACCCCAAAATCAGTGTCAAAATGAAAGTAACATTTGGAATAAAACGTTAAAAAATAATAAACAAGGAAGAAAGGAAAAAGAGAACAAGCAGGATACCAAAGATATCATAACGAAGTCCAAGATAACTGATAAATAAAAAAGAGAAGTATGAGAAATTTATGACTGGCATAGATCCATTTCTATGTAGATGGTGTATAATGCACAGACTGGAGTGTTTAACTCATTTTTTTCTGTTTTCACAAGAAAGACACTTCTAAGACCATGGTGAAGTACTTTCTAGCACTTTCAAGAAGGATATCAAACAGCATGTACAGGAGATAAATACTTTTCAGGCTGTAACCCTGAAAAACTCACACAGAAGATCCTATTTCTTCTGGAACTCAGTCAAGGTTTTGAATAGAAGCAAGCTCATCTGCCTTTGATCAAAACTTTTTATTCAGTTAGCACTTAGTGACCTAAGATTTTACTTAAAATGCAGATTTATAGCTAGTCAATACCTTGACTCCGAATTAATGCATGGTACATGTCTCATTAGCAAAGAATTTGGCATGACAGGAGAAGATCAGTAGATCAAAAGACTTGATGCTGTGGCTCCTACATCTTTGTCAGATGTAGGTGGAGGAATTCACTTTGAAGCAGAGTTTGTCTGTTTCTGAGATTGAAAGTCTCCACCTGCTGGGGCTCAATGCTCTTCATGGTCACTTATTGCTTTGGGCTCTACCCTCAGAGAGAGGGAATGACATGTATTCATGAGCACTTGGAGGGGATTTTCCAATTTAGCTTCCTCTAGAAGAAATTTAAGATCCAAAATTGTGATCCTAACTAAACCAGGACATGCTAAATGGAGATGATATGGGGATTTGCGTCAAACCAGCCCAACTACCACTACAACCATAAGCATTCACCTAAAGTAACAGAGTTTCTTGCTGTGCCACCATCCATGTCCCATCTCCACAGATTTTACCTAAACCCTGTATTTAAGAGGATGATTCATAACACAACCAACATGTTACAGAAAAAAGAAATCAAGTTGCATGCGTCCCCTGAAGTTCTCCACAGGATTAATTCTCCCTTTGGAAATGTAGGTTCCTGATAGCATCCCTGTAAGCTGGGAAGATGAATGAAGCACTTGTGAAGGTGCCATGAGAAAAGTCTTCTGCAGATGATCTACCTGAAGACAAGAGTAAAAGCTATGAATAATTTTGAAAGGCTATAGTACTATGGCCAGTGCTGGAAAGCTTTACTGCCTGAAAGAAATTGTCAGGGTGTGAAAGAAGGAAAAGCAGCAATTTACACAACTTCTTCAGGGCTAAACCGCTATCTCATATTTAGGAGCTCCTGGCATCAAATATCCTTAGTTACCCGTGGAAACTAGGCCTGTGTGAGTCAAAACCACACAGCTGAACAAAAATAAACACAACTGAAAATCTTCATTTGAGCTGATGCCGATAATAATTTTTCTATATGCTTTCTTTGGTAAATTGAAATGAAGATTTGAGAATTGCCATAATTTTGGGGCATTTACGATAAAGTAAAAAAAAATAAAGAAATTCTGGACTCCTTTTATGAAAGAGTCAATTGACTTTCAAACACCAAGGAAGATGCAGCTGTGCAAACATGCACAGTACCACTGTACTCTGGAAGTCAATCTCTCCAACAATTAGCAAGTCATTTGCCAGGCAGAAGGGAGTGTCCTGCCCAAATCTTGTCTGACTGATTCAGCACAGCAACTGGAATTCATAGATCTCTTCTCCAAAGACAGGAGTTTAGCCATCAGACTGTAAGTGTAATATAGGCAAAGTGGAGCCTCCAGCCTTTCTTCTCAAAGCTGCTGAATTTTGGCTACATTTTTGCAAATTCAAGTTAAATTGATTGACTTTATTACAGAGAGAGAGAATGGTGTTGAACATGTAGCTCATGTGCTTTTAAGGAGGGTCCACCACATTTCCAGTTGAATCTAAAAGGTTCTAATTCATTTTTCTAACAACTCTTAACAAAAATAAGCTTTGAGTAATGAGAAAATAGGATTTTTTTTTCTAGAGAATGTTCTTTTTTCCTTCCACATCTTCTAATTAATCCATATAGCACATGGATGTCAACTTCCTCACTTGCATCTGCCCCTTCAGTGAGAGAAGTTTTCAGACAGATGCATGCAAAATGGAAAATGTAAATTACAAATTGAACATCTGTAAGGTAATCATCTGGTGAAGAACAGTAAGCCTTCTGAGGAAAATACAAGAGTTTTGGTTAAATTATTCTGAGCTGCAGAAATGGGCTCTTGGGTGTCCGTGTATGTGTGTATATATAAATAGACACACACATCACAATTCCAGTTTTAGCAAGAGGAATATGCACATTTTGTCTCATTACTCACATTCCACTTTCTACTTTGCCTAAAATATATTTAATTACATCACAGCATGGAGTATCTTGGAATTTTTGTTTGGAAGGAGTACCCACCTTTCTAAACTCTTACCTGGCTAAGCTCTTTGCAGAGGAACAGCTCTCAATTCCTGTTTACACAAGGAGTACAGTAGAAGGGAAAATTTGCCAGCCTAGATGCAAAAAGCTCTTACACAAAGAAATCTTTCACAAGTCTGTTGTGCAGCATGAAGCCAACTCTTTGGATCAGCACTGAAGACTTCTTTTGCTTATGACATTAATGGCTTGACTTGCTAGCACCTTCCATTTTAGAGGCTGTAAATCATGATGTTTTTACTGTTGGTAGGATAAGTATTAGGGTATTTTTAGACACTTCACCCTGTGTATACCATATGTGAAGAAAACAACCTTAGGTGCAACTTAGCCTACATATTTCACATGTAGTCCAATATTTTTTTAATATAGAACGGTCTGGCATATTTTTCTTCAACTATATGCAATTTCATGTTATGGCTTGCCAAGTTATTTTAAAGAGATTTATAAAGACAGCTCATAACATCTTCAGAGGCTGAAAAACTGTTATATCTGTAGGAGGGATGGAAAGGAATCTGAAAACCATTTTCTGGAAGGGGCTAATGGTTGAGAGCATGAGAAGAGCCTAAGAGCAATTTCAATGGTATTTACAAGAATGCATTTTTCATTTAGCTCTTGGAAGAGGCTCTCACATGGGTCAAATGTGTCTTGGCAATTTGTCAGTAAAATGCAGTTTAAGTTTGAAGCACTCTGAACTAAAGCTTCCAGAGCCTTACTTGTGGCCTGATAAGGAAGGTTTAATTTCAGTAACTGCACACCTGATTCTCTATTTTCTTTCTTAAACCACTAAGGTCACTAACTTGGTGAATACACTCCCAAAGTGATACAAAAACCAGTTCCTGAATGTCAGTACCAGAGCAACTGTCACCAGGGCCACAGGCTACAGGACAACTCAAGAGACAGTGTCTGGGCTTCTGTCATGTCTACATACAGGAAAAAACAGAGGCAAAAGCAGAGATGAAACAATCACACCTTAGGCTCAGACTTTACTGTGTGACCCCTCACTGCAGCCCAGAGCATTTTACTCAGTGTCAGTTTGCTTAGTCTCCAAAGGCAGCTGAATTCTGTGGTTGCATTGTCTATTCCAGCAGGTCAGAGGAGTTCCCCACCGAATAGGCTGTACTGAACAATGACCCGAAACAACAACTAATGAAGGTGGTAGGCACACCAGAAAAGCATTTAAATGCTGACAGAAAGGAAAACCTTAGAAAAAATCCTGCTTACAAAGACGATAAATCTCTTCACAAATTGTATGACAGTTGGTGGTATGTCCACTACCCCTGTTTACACACTCTTTTGTGAAATAGCTGCTTTACAGTCACAGAGAGGATGTTGTCCATAACCCACCAGACATCAATCTCCAGAGAATCTGTATGGAAATCCTAATGTCTAAGCCCCATTTCTGGTCAAATAAAATTTCTCTTGAGTTCTAATGCTCAAATCCTAGAGGGATGATATTACCTTCTTTCCATAGCAATTATGGGGAACTCTTCTCAACAACACAGCCTGCTGACGTACTTTGATGATGCTATGGCTTTGCTACATAAACTCTTGACTGTATTTTGCGTAAATCCACGTGCAATAAAGTGTCATTGCTTTTTCTCTTAAGTAGAAAAACAATTTAATCTTGATTCAATTAAAGAGCATATAATAAACAAAGTATAGTTTCTACTCAGAGAAAACAGCATTTAAGTTTCTTCTTTTTTTTGCTTCCAACAGCAAGAAAGAGCAATGACAAAGATCCCATGAATAGACACGATATGTTTTAATTTCTGTACAACAATTCTTATCAAACTGAAAATGATTTTGCACTAACCTTGAAAATGTTAGCTGGCTGCCTAAACCTCAGGCCACTCAAGAAAAAATAACTTCCAGTGGAAAGGACAAAAACATAAAAATGTTGTATTGGATAATTCATTTACATAACACATTTAAAATGCTATTGTTTAGGATAAAGATTATCTTTGTTAAAAAAAAAAGAAGCAAAAATTCTTCTGACTGCTACTATGCTACTATATAGACATTGGTGAAGACTGGGACTATTACTCTAAGTCTCAGTCAAGCAGTGCTATTAAATATGTCACTACATGGAACACTGCAATTGCACAGAACAGTGACTTCCACAAAACTCATTTTAGACTCGTCAATTCTAATAATTTATGCCTACCATCACCATAAGCAAATGGGATGAAGAACTCATTTTATGACTGCTAGCTGAAAGAAGATACAAGAGGACAGGAAGTCATTGCCTGCACCAATATTTTATTTATTTTTTCTTCACTTATAGAATGGGTCTGCTAGAGCATCTGTAAAAACATAAAAATGGAATAACACAGTACATTGACTACACAAGGTTGGCAAATGTTATGTTATAAAAGAATCCTATAAATATTTATATATCTCCAAGAAGTTAACTGATAAAATACCAATAGAAAGCACTAAGAATAAGTAGAGGATTTTCTGGGTTTTGTAAAAACAATTGAAGTTCTGACTGCACACTGAAAATGGGCTCCTCTTTGCAGTCCTAGATCTGGAACTCTTGTCACGCTCTGTAGAGAATTTAATGATTTGCCCAAGTTCACCCACAGATCACATATGGAAAAAGAAGGCCTTTGATGGGATTTGGAAAGGTCAGCAGCTCAATTTCTAATCAATGTATTGCTGAAAGTCAAGAAGCCTTTAAAGGTTGTTGAGCTAGTGAGATGCAGAGAGTTACACAAATAGTAAAGAATTAATGTGTAATGATTAGATTGCTCGTAGAATAAGGAAGGATAAAAGCAAGAAAATGATGCTTGATGAGATTCCTTTGAGTGTCATTTTCCCTGGGACTGAAATCTTTCCAGGAGTAATGTAGACAATCATACTGATTTTGAACAACCTGACCCACACTGCAGAACTGGTTAGAGAAGAAGCAAAGAAAAATGTTCCATCTTTCTGATAAAACTCCAGAGGGAATTTCATAGATGGGATGCAAAATAGCTATTTGATTAGCATCAAATAACTTTTTTGACAAATCCTACAATATTTTTGGAAACTCCTAGCCCTTGTATGCCCAGCTTAGAGGCCTAGCTGAATCACTCACAAATGTACTTCTGAATATGTTGTTCAATGTGTTTCATGACATTTTAAGTAAAATATACAATGAATACATTTTCCCAGTTCTCAGGTAACTCAAGTAATTAAACAAAACTGGGACTTGGCCAGGACATGGGAACTAACAAAATTACAAAAAATGTCACGGGAATTTTCAGTGATGCAAAAATTATAATACAGCTTTTGCTCTCCTTTCTGGACTCATGGGGGAAGATTAATTGGGTGCAGGCAGAGAGAACATGGTCTAGTGATTGAGCAGAAGTACTGTCTGGGTGTAATTACTGCCAAGCTGCAATATAATTACCCTAAAGTGTGAGAGGTGGAGAGATCTCAGTGTGACATGTCAGCAAATAGTATGGGGCGAGATAGGCAATATGAACTGTGGAAAGCAGGGTTGCCTACACACTCATCCTCTGAAAGCATTTCATAAATGTAAAGATATCAAGCAGTGAGAACTTAGGGAATGCTAGAATTAGTGGTTTGTATTCAGCATTTGTCCTTATTTATCTTTCCTCCTCAAGGCATAAGCACAATTTTTAATGACATTTGATGTTCTGTTATCTCCTTGCTCAATATATTGTGTACATTTCAGTAGAGGAAGTCTCTCGTGAATGTAATAGATACACTCCTGGGCTGTTCTGTAGTACACAGAGGACCATCAGGTGATTTGAAAATTTTATTTATATATTTTCTTGACCTGTAAGGTGAGAGAATAGGTATCAGCACCATTTTGCAGATATTTTACTAAGTGAAATAGAAATTGAAATTAAGACTACCTACTACTTTTAAGCTCCTCTTGAGATGCCCTAGGACTGACTTTTCAGCAGAGGTAACACTTGCACAGTGGTTAATATATTCTGAGAACAATTCTTTTAAATTAAGCTGTGCCTGGCTTTGCCAATACTTCTCCAAATTAGAACCATGCTGCTCTCAGGCAAGGCACAGCTGTACAGAGAAACCTACAATTAAAGGCTGCGGCAAGTCTGGTTTGTGTGACTTGCTCACTAAAGCACAGAAAGCAGCATGAACTAAGGAAAGAATCCTGTTTCCTTGGACCAGAGTCGCTGTAACTATATGAGTATCCTACCTCCTCCAGCAGTTCCATGCACTGCACCTCCCAGCTCTCACAATGACAGAAGCAGTATGCAAACAGCAGTCTTCCTAATCACACTTAACTCTCCGTTTGAGAGAACGGCAACACAAACACTCTCTTATGAGAGACCAAGAGATTCCCCTTCCAAAGACTGTGAACTTATCAGGAATAGTTTGACAAAACCAACAAAACTAGTTTTCATTAAAAATATCAAATGAAAATAGTTTAAACAAAGTATTCTGTCTTGTAATAAATATAATTCATATAGGACCTGATTATCTTACAGTCTGCAGTGAATGGAAGAGAGGAACAAAGTGGCTCTCATTTGCACTAAACAAAGGATGGTGGTTCATACATTTATTTTGACTTGTATCTTTAGTTTCCAAGCATGATTTCCAATACATGCAGGAGCAAGTCTTACTCAGGTGAATTCATTAGTTCAGAGCATCTGAACTGACTTTTTCACCCCCAAATTTATGATAATGTGAAGCAGTTGCAGTCTACTCCCTTTCTGAATTTCACTACTTAAAAAGCAAAATATTTCTTCTTTCTTTTATAAACCCAGTATAAGATTAAAGGTTTTTTATCTGTTCCAAACAACTTACAGCAGTTGAAGTCTTGCTGCCAGCCTGTCTCCCTGTGTCTCACAAGCATTAACAAAACTATTTCCTGAACCTCATACTTCCCCAGTTTTAACATCTTAAAATCAAATTACAAGCTCAAGGATCACAATCACAGCCTTGGTACTGCAGCCTAGCTTCTTTTACTCTATGAAATGAATATTGCTTGAGAAGTAAATCAATACCAAGCCTTGTACAGTGAACAGCAAAGATACCAAAGCATTGCTCCTTTTCTGCTGCAGCATTGTATTCTGAAATCAAAATCAACACAATAGCTTTCACAGCTAATGGGCTGTGCTGGTGAGCACTGCTCTGTTCCTGTAAAGATCTGTGCATAAGGCACTGCAAACAAGTCTCAGGAGAGCAGGTGAGATTTGTCAAAGGTGACTCTTGTTCCAATTGACATTGTGTTATGGTGCCGACAGCTGAAGGCTAAAGTTCTGATTAATTAGTTTTCCTTTCATGATAAACATTTTCTTTTTCCCTTGAAGGCCCATTCAATCTAGAAAACTGATGGCCCTTGGCAGTACTGGTTATTTTAATGTGGTCAGTAAATATGCAAGAAAGCTTTGACTTCTAATTTCTCCCTGAGTTTTCAGCTCTGTCTGGACTCTGCTCAAGGGATGAACAAAAGCACAGTTTCAGCAAGCCAATAACTGATGTATTTACAGAAATGAACAGTTCTGTTCTCTGATCTGTTTTTTGGTCTCTGCACAGGCAAACAAATAACTTAAGTGGGAGTTTTGCCTATGTAATGAATTTAGGAAGTCTTCCAAAATAGGAATAGGACGTGTGGAGAGCAGCACTGCAATAAATAGCCATGTTTTTTTCACCGCCAATTATCTGCAGACAAAGAACAGAGATGGGATTGAGCTACAGAATTCAAGTTTCAAATCAACAACAGAATGAAAATATTCTGATATACTTAATTTCTGACCTCTGAACCTCCAAAAGCCAGGTACAGGCATTACATATGGAAACTGAGAGAAAAATTGCCCCTATTTTCTTCAAGTCTTAGAAGCATTTTAAAAACTACTTAATATTAATTTAAATTATTCACAACAAGACACATTAAGATAGATTCCTGTTCTACAAATGGCAGGAATGCATAGAATTTGTAAAGAGAAATTCCAGATGGGCAGCTAAACCTTTTCTTAGTTGCAATCATATTTTGTCAATATTTATCATTTGCTAGATCACTGGCTTTTTCTTGGGTTTTGTACTCTTTGTTTTGCCACTGAAAAAATACTGTGCAGTGAAACTGTTCATTAATCTCTGCAAACATGTTCTGGAAGACAATAAATAAAGAAAAATGCTGTTTACTAGATAAGCAATCATAAGCAACATAAAGTGGGCTTGAGGGAGAGTAGAGTACAGAACAATAGCCTCCTTTATCCTAAGTAAAGACCATTAATCATGGGCTCTAGAATAAATTTCTAGAACTCTTGTGACTTCAGCTTGTTTTCCCCTAAGCTTTTATGGAAAGCACAAGAAAGCCCAAGCTCCATTTTCAGTTGAAATATGTTTTTCCTTCAGCTGGAAATTAATGGAACCTAGAACTCTGCCTATCTGAGAAGATATGAAATGTCTGTCCTATTGATCATCCTGATGTTTGGTTTTGATCTGGACACTGAACAACAAACTCCAAAAATCCATTGTTACATCGCCTTAGTGAACAAGAATTCGATCCAAACTGAGGAAATTTTTACTTTGTTTAATGGCACAGTATCCACAGTGGTGCCAGTGATTTAAGGTAAGGATCTGGTCAATGCTAACCTTGTCAAGCCAATGCTTTCATGTTAATAAATGATATTATGAGGAAGAAGTAAGGAGCCCATTAATACAGGTATCCACTCCTGGCCCTGAGTGAAGATGTCAGAGCTGTGCTACATAGAGAATCCCTCCAGATGGGATCTGGACACTCGCTTGCACATAGTCTTCAGCTAGTACCTTCCTTTCCAGATGATAATATTCATAAGATGTTCCACAGTGCGTGACAAGCCTGTGCACACTAGCCCTTAATGGGAGGGGAGGGCTGCTTAAAGCAAGAATCTGATTGTTTGGAATAAAGCTTATAGCCCAAACTTCATGACTCAGTCCATTTACATCATGAAATGCTATATTAAATCTAAAACCACATTATCTTACCCATTGAGCAGTCTTCTATTAAGTATACTATGAACTAGTTGAGAATATATTTGAAAAAACAATGCAGTGGATAGAGTAGACCTTGATTTTACACTGTCCTGAGGGACACTTGGAATCTCTCTGACATCAACACACTGAACAAAAAAAAAAAAATACTGATTTCAGTGGGACTCATGGAAACATAACCTCATATGAACTCGGTGTAACAGATGGATTGAAGTATTTGGGACCTGCATGCATGGGGTTTATCTGCCAAAATACAAAGGACAGTGGGGAGTATGGTAAATGTTATCAAGGAGTTTAGGAAGCAGGGATCCTTTTATCTTTCTCATTTTCATATTCTTGGGCTGGCTGGGCAAAGCACTCATGTTCTGTCTAGACATTTATATAGAAGCTGATTTGGTTTGTAGGAGAGTGAGCTATATAAATGACTAATTACCCTGTATCTTACATGAGCCATCTTCAACTGCCATATCTTTTATTGAGATGAGCATATTAAGAGGCATAAACTCTATATGGTAAATCCTGAAATGTCCCATGTAACTTAATTTTCACAGATAAGAAATACAAAACAGTCTTTCCAGCATACCATGACTTTCTGCAGGAAGTAAATCCATTAGAAAATGAAAGCTTTCTAATGCAATGACAGGGTGCACAGTCTCATCATCTGCATGTGGGACTGGCACTCACAAATTATTGTTCCAGCTGCCACCAGGCAGCTCTCTTTATCAGATCTAATTTACTCGTCTTTTATCAAGCCATGTGAGAGACATCTTAATCATGAAGGACAGGATTTATCTTACCTAATGTCAGCTTTCTGAGGTTAGGCAGGTGGTACTATCCTCAAGGCAATGCTTAGGGTCAGAGGAGTGGGCCTCCTCTTTGAGACACCTGTTGTTGGATTGAGTCCATGACCTTTCAGGGCCTCCTGTCTCTTGCAGCTATCATGAGATCACAGACATTTGGCCTAAACCTTGGTTTTAACCTTCTTAAGCAGGGTGGGATGAATCCTGTGTTTCTTTCTCAGAATACTAGTGACAAAGGTGAACTAAGGTTTTAAAATTTGCCCCTGGAGACTCAGCTTTCCCCTAGATGATGGCTGCATGATGCCTTTGTTTTTGTTAAATCCATTACAGAGAGAGGATCTCACAGGTATTTAGATTGGTACTATACTCTATCAGGTTAAACTGAAGAAAATGTCCCTGTGAGATATCAACCACCCAGCTGATATGATTGACTGATCTGAAGGCAGCTGAAAACATTAGACACCAATACAACATTTGCAAGTTTGCTGCTCTAATGGCTGGTAAGTACAGTATCTGACATGAGAACAAAGCTATCAACCTGAAAACACCTGATTTCCCTTATTGTCCATAGAAGGTGTTCGAAACTGGATACTTTATATCTTTCTGATGCTTTGCAACACAATTTTGAATACAGAGTGAAAGAGCAATAATATGAAGACCTTCAGATAGTTGCCTAGATCATGTTGGGCAACCCAGAGACAGTCAAGATGAGAAGACGGTTGAATGAGAACATGAAAATATATTTAGTTTAAATATTAGACACAATTTTCAGTAGGGACTTGTTGAAATCATGTTCCATCTGGCCTTCCTTAAATAGTCTCCTGCTCGAACTTTGCTGTGCTCTTGAAACCAAACAGGTTGAAGGCTTCTCCAAAACACGAAGATTCAATAGCTCAGAGATGTTGTTAATAAGAAGGCAAGCAGTGCACAGTACATAATGTTACATCACCAGCCTGAATTGTTAATGCCTTGTTAATACATATACCAAAATATGAGTTTATGTTCTATAATACTGGTTAGGCTAAATATATAGTGATCAGGTTTTATTATTCCCAAATAGAAAGCTCTGTGCATTAAAAGAAAAGTAAATGCATGCATTTTACTAAAATATATGTGGGAGTAAACTGACTAGCTTCAGTAAAATTGCACAAATTGACTTCAGTGTTAGTCAAGTCATCTTCCCAAAATGTTCTTTTCTTATATTTTCCATTTTCCTTTCCTGTAAATCAAGTTAATCCAAATATAAATACTGTAAAATATGATGAATAACTGCTGTGAGGTCAGAAGTGGGTCAAAGAAGGATAAAGAACTAATCTCAAGACCAAAGGCCATTATATTTCAGATATGCAGCTCAGAAATGGAGGAACTCTGTAAATTTTAAGCGAAATTTGGCAGGCTGAGGCTGGTGTGATCGACATCCTTTTCTAGCCACCACAGTCTGAATTCAGTTTGCTGCTATGCATGTCCACGTGTGTGAGAAACACTACTGAAGTGAAAACACAACATACTATATGGGAATTGATTATTTGGCATCATCCACAAGAAATGCATTAATTAAATTAATTTAATGAATTAGTTTGATTCAAATTAATTGATTTTACTTATTTTTCTGGGCTAGATAGTAGCCTCAATTTGTTATAATATGCCAGAAAAGTACATCCAAGTATCACTTATCTATGGAAAGATTGGTGTCAGCTAATATTCTACAGTTCCCAGTAGCTGAGACACCCATCCCTAACACAGTTACAAGATATATAACTGCTTTTATACACACCAGTATCAGGAATTCCTAATATGAGTCATGTACAAAGTGTAGTTCTGGATACCTGCTGATGCAATATAATAACCTTAGAAATTTGATTAAACCTTGTTAGTGGCAGAGTCCTTCTTTTTCACATAGTTATCACAGCCCAGTATTGGCTACCTTGCTAGATGTGACAAGATGTGGCTACCTTGCTAGATGTGGCTAGATCTTCCTCTCAGTTTGTTGTTTGAATTTTCTTCCTGTTTTGATATTCAGCTTGAGGACAGTAATAGCAAACACAATGAAAGCACAATACTGCTGGAACTCTGCTTACAGAGCCTGCCCAGGGGACAAGCCACAGCAAGGTATTCTAGCCTAAGCTAATGGCTGTAGATTGATCCTAAGGAAGAAAATAAAGGCAAAACTGGTAAAAGGCTAAAATCCAATCTGATGCTCCAGTACATGTCCAAATATCTATATTTTAATAAATTCAATTATGGAGGAAATGAGGGCATTACAGATAATGCTGTCTTGCCTAGCACAGCCTCTCCTTTCTCAAAAAGGCATTCACTTGACTTTCAGGACTCTGAGATTCTTTACAAGAATTAATGTCCTGTGATTTACCTCACACATCACTGTAGTGGACAAGAACTTCTACATCCTGTAATAAGCAGCTAGTTTAAGTTCTGTGACAAACTTCACAAGAAAATTTCAGAAACTTATCTACTTTTCATCCTTCCTGTGTACTGTAGCAGGCTCACCCAAGTCACAATTAAAGCCATATCCAGAGAAAGCTATTTCTTCTGCTTGATTTTAAACTTGGTTTTGGAGGCTTAACCATCTATCTAAATTTATTGGTAATGAATGGTGAAAACTGACCCTGAAAAAGAAGCCCCAGATGAATGGACTGCAGCACAAGAATATCAAAACTTCATGTGACAGAAGGGCTACTTCAGAGCTGGTGCCTGACCTTAGTCCTCAGCTGGGTCATTACTATCAGGCATCTCCACAACTACCACTCCTTTTTGCAGCTGAGATGATCCTGTCCAACTGGGAGGTCCTTTAAGCACTAAAAGAGAGTAGTCATGGATAAACCACAGGGTGCCACTCTTTGTCCAGAAGGTGAAGACTTGGTGTTTTTGTGGCAGAACACATCCAGCAGGGGAGATGCCCACTGGACCCTTTCCAGGGATCTTTATTAGCTTCTCAGTAAAGAACTATCAGGCAAATCTCGGCTCTAAACTGGCTCCAGGTCTAATGCTAGCTTGGCAACTTTTTAATGAGTAAAAAGTACTCCACCAGTGTGGAGGATGAGCAGGAACATTTTGGTTCACCCACTCCAATGTGAGCAAGTAGCCAGCCCAGTGTCTGTGGGACTGAGATTCCTCTGCCCAAGCAGAGAGAAGAAGGAACCAAGATTTTGTCAGCAATTTGATATGATTCAGATTTCCAGACTGGATACTTAGCTGGTTAAAATCAACATAAACCAAGCTGATAGTTTTTGGTCAAGATATACCATGTACGTATGTGATCCATTCTGTTTTCCAATATTGAAATATCTGAAGTAAAAGGATTAAAGTATTTGTCATCTTGGTGTCTCAGCCTAATTAGCTGCACAATCCTGACAGAGTTATAGAGAAATTTCTTTTTTGATCATTAGGTGCTAGACATAAGAGCAAATGTCATTTCTAAAAGTGAAGATGAATATATAAACTATACAAACAGTTCTGAGAATTTATATAGTGCCACAGAACATTTCTCCTGAGTTCCTGTTTAGGAATTAGGGTTTGCTATGGTGACTGAGCCCAGGTGCACTGGCTGACGTCCATACAAGCAATTACATTCAGCTCAAATTCCTCCTTTCAGAAGAGCAATGCACTCTCTCTTCATCCTGACCCATTGTGTGGTGGTGGTGCCTATTATTTCGAAGATGCACTCAGCTTCAGAGACACCTGTACTTTATTGATAGCTGAAAAAATCCTTGTACCCACAGTTCATATTCTCTTTCAGACTCTGCTCTAATTCACAGAACAGACTTGCTATTGCCATCTTGTGTAAAAGTGCTTACCCTCTTTTGCAAACCGCTTTGAGAAGCATGGAAGAGCAAGTGAGTCACCTGGGTGACAGCTAGTCCTTCCAAACAGTGAGAGAAACAGGAAAGCTTAAGGGGAGGGAAAAGGAACTCAAGATCATAACAGTCATCTCCTGTGTCCAGAGACATCACTAAAACATCCCTTTCTAAGCTTGCCTGGAAAAGCAGAGAATAGCTCACATCAGCCCCAGCCATCAGTCACTGAGATGTGCACTTAAAATACATTATTTTTTCCCAAAGACAAAAAATTTCCCTCAGTCCTTTTTCAAGTCTAATATTCCACCTGGAGTAAGTACTACGTCGTATCCTTATCACTCAGCCTACTCCTGCACTAGACAAACTGTGTTGCCACTGATGTGTTGTGAGAACTTGCAAGGACTGGATGTGAGGAGAGTCAAAGGGTGAGACAAGAGTATGATACAAGTGTGATCTTACCGTTCATCGCTGTTCTTTCACTTTGATTTGTCATCCTCCTTCCTTTTTTCCTTCCTCAGCTACAGCTTTCTGTCTCAATGCTATAAATTCTTTTCTTGATTTCATTACCAAGAGAGGTTTGCTTATAAGTCCATTAAGTGTCCTAAGATGTTTTGTCACAAGGTGTGGGAAAGGGCACTTTGTTTTGTCATGCAAGTAGCAGCACTGTGCACTGGTATCTGATGCCATGCCATTTAAATAACAGGTGTGCCTCTATTCTCTTCTTTAAATCACTGTCTTCCACTTTTTAGTGTTTTCTTTTTCCTTTTGTCTTATTTCGTGTCTGAACCTGGTTAAACATCTATAAAACTATATAAAGGCAGTGCCAAATTCTATGACTGAAAATTCCATGACTGGCTGCTAGTAAATAATGACATGTTTAGTTTTTACTTAATTAGGAGTTTACTAGAAATGCTGTTACTGCCAATGATGCCATCATGGGACAACAAAAGATTTTTGTGAGAAAAGCATACAGGAAAATTCTTCCTACACAAAAAACTATCAACAAGTATCTTTATTGTATTATCATTAACAGATGAGAGTGGAAAATAAATGCAATGGTGTATTTGCCCAATGGAAAAATACCAACTTGGTTAAAGGGGAAAAATAATTTTCAGATTTCTGACAAGATTTTACAATTAGCAAAGAAATGTGAAATTAAATTAAATAACAAAAACCCCATGCAATTTTGCTATTTTTGCCCTTATTGTGTATTCCTCCTAATAGTCCTGTTTACTCATTTTTTGCCTCTTTTGATCTGACTCAATGGAGTTGCTACCCCTTCTCTGGCTTTCATTGTAATCTCACACTTGGCCAAAGAACAGAAGAAATGAACAAAGCTGTTGATATGTAAATAACAGCTTTGAAGATAGAAGTACCAGATTGTTCCTAAAGAGAAAAATGCAATTGCTTTTTTTTTTACTAGATTAAAAAAAAAATATCCTGATGTATTATTCAAATGGTGCCTGCAATCAAAGATTCCATTATCTCTGAAGAATAATCATTTCAGTCAAACCAGGTATTTCCAGAGAGCTAAGGAAATTGTAGTAAGAGTTCAAATTGTTACATTCTAAATGTTGTTGACAAAATTGCTTATTTCAACCCTATTTCACTTTCCATGTACTACATTATGAGTACCTTTTAGCAGGACATTTTAAGAGATGGGCTGCTTTTCCCTTGGATAAAAGCAACTGAGGGCCAGATTCTGATGCCTCAGCTCCTGTAGGTGGTATCTGAATCACAGAGTTACAGAGCTGGAAGGGACCTCTGGAGGTCACCTGGTCCAACCCCCCCTCCTCAAGCAGGGCCACCTAGAGTTAGTTGCCCAGAACCATGTTCAGAAGGCTTTTGAAGATCTCAAGGATGAGGAATCCACCACCTTCTTGGGTAACTTGTGCCAGTGCTCATTCAGCATCACAGTGAAAAAGTGTTTCCTGATGCTCAGAGAGAACCTCCTGTATTTCAGTTTTTGTCCAGGTATGGTTTCTCTGATACCTGAGAGAATCTCTCCTGATCACAGAGTTTATGATAAATAGGCACCAAAACTCACTGAAATCAGGCTCAGTGACTTCAATATTTCTGGGCTTCTGTATGACTAGAAGGAAAAAATTAGGTTCATTTTACTGCAAGTACTATTGTAATTTGCACTGTTAAGTGCATATTTCTGTATGAAATATGTTCATGGAACAATTTATAGGGCTTTCGCTATTCAGTGAGATACCCTAATGCTTTAGTTGAAACATGGGGTTGATGGCATGTGGATAATTTGCAGATTATGAGTTGCATGTGCGAATATATGATAGAATGAACCTTAATAATTGAAAAAGGCTTAATGCAAAATAGCCTCAGAAAGGAGTAATTGCTGCTGAGGCATTGCCCCAGAACACCCAAGGAGAGCCTTATTGATTGTCCTTCTGAATAAACAGAATTCAGATTCTTTTTTTTTTTTCAAACTACCCGAAATGAATAAAATGCCCTCTTTTTAAATCTTGATACCCAATACTGAATGAGTGGAAGTGAGCATATCTGCCCCATCTGTTGTCTATGAGCTACATAAGGTGTCTTCATGTGTCAAAGTGTGTGCCAAAAACTCCTTCCCAGTGTTCAGAAACAGTTACATTTTTACCTTTTGGAGAAAGCCATGGGGAAACTCAGGAGAATCTCAGGAGAAGTTCAGGTAGTTCACAAATTATGTCGTGGCCTCTGCTAACAGCCCGGTTTCCCTCTTCTTCAGGACACTTCGATGCAGACAGTTTGATCTGTTATTGATTCTGTCCACATTCTGAAAACTGGCAAAGTGATGCTGACTTCTGCTTTCCAAAAGGTTGCAGTTCTATGTGATGATAAATGATGGGTAAGCACTACCGTTAGTAAACAGTCAAGGTGTCTGATGGAGAAAAGTCAATGAAAGTAAATAGCACATATTGCCTGATTAAGTTGGCCCCAATTCAGAATTAAAGGGACAAAATTATCTGCTCTTATCTGGCATGTAGGCTTATTAACTACACTTGTTTCAAACATGCAGATATGGAAAAGACAAAATCTACATTGCTTGAAGTCTGATTTTTCTTGTTCTTTAGTGACTACCAGCAATATAAGTTGGTTTGGGGTTTTTTCCCCCCAAAGTTCCTTTTAATAGGAAAATAAGGTATCTTTGTAGTCCTCAGTACGAGCAGGTGAAGAGGATGGAGGTTCAGGAAGAAAAGCAGCAAAGTTTTTCCAAAAAAGATGTGGTGAATTGGAAAAACTCGCAAGCAAGAAAAAGAAAGACTGAACGAGAGAGATTCCAAGAAAGTGAACATAAATGGTAGCGTAGGGGCACAGGGTAGTGTGGGAGTACCTGCCTGCCAGGTTGACCCTGAAAAGTTAAAAGATGAAAGTAGAAGCTCATTTTTACCCTTGGATCCGTAGACATAGGAGCATGTACAGTTTCAGAACAAAAGAAACTTTGTGCAGGTAGGATGCAGCTAGGTTCACTGTTCATCAGTGGGAAGATGAGCAGAAAGATGATTAGCAGGATGGAGCACCTCTCCTATGAAGGAAGGCTAAGAAATTTGAGATTGTTGAGCCTGGAGAAGAGAATACTTTGGACTGACCTAATTGCTGCCATCCAGTACTGGAAGAAAGCCTACAGGAAAGATGGAGGGAGACTTTTTGCAAGTGCATATAGTGATAGAACAAGGGGGAATGTCTTCAAACTTTAGATTAGATGTTAGGTAGAAATTCTTTACTGTGGGTGTGGTGAGGAACTGGAACAGGTTGCCAAGAGAAATTGTGGATGCCCCATCCCTGGAAGTGCTCAAGGCCAGATTGGATAGGGCTTTAAGCAACCTGGTCTAGTGGATGGTGTCCCTGCCTATGGCAGGTGGGTTGGAACTAGGTGATCTTTAAGGTCCCTTCCAACCCGAACCATTCTATGATTCCATGATTCGTGAAGTCATCAAGGTGTTTTTCCCTCTGGCATATCTATCACTGGCATCCAAGACAGTCATCCTTTTCAGGCAGTGCAGAGATTTGCATTCCATTGTGGACTTCCTTGGCCCTTTGTGTCCATCCTCTGAGGCAGCTCAGAAGGATCCATCTCAATGCAGGGGACAAGGGCAAGGTGGAAACTGCCATATGCATGTTCTGCAAGAGACTCTTCAGACCAGAGCATTAGATTACACTTCTGTCTGAAGCTGCTGCAAAACTACGTGCTCAAGTGCCAGGCTGAATCATTCCCCTGAAATGAGTTCTCCATGTGAGGCAATTCAGGAACTCTCTGGTGGGGTGTTGGGTTTTCTCATCTTGTCCTTGTGCTGTAAAAATGCCCTTGGCCACTACCAAGCAGATTAGAAAGGAGAAAGAGGAGAAAACCACTTCTCACAGTGTTCATTTGACCGAAACTGGAATTAAATGCCATTCTTCTCACCTCACAACCTCCTTATTGTATCCAAGTACAGGATAAGAATAAAGCATATGAAGTCTACACTCTTCAATGGAGAAAAAAAAAAGGTGAGGTTTCAGAAATTTCAACTTGCTCATTTTCTTCTACCATGAGTTAAAAAAGGCTTAAATCTCTGGCCTCTAAACTCCTCCACTCACTCCTGGAGAAAAAAAAAATATTTCGTGGCATATGCTAGCAATAATCCTGTTTACCTCTGAGTAGACTGGAAGATTAAAGTTTCTGCCAATCTACTGAGTGAACAGTCAGGCTGCAGCCCTCTGTATATTACAAGGCAATCTGAGCTCACTTTCAATTAAAGCACAACGTGGGCAAATAACTTATGGAGACAGTTATTAGTCACACATTAGAGTGCCCCAGAAACTGCACAAATTTAACCTGAAAAAACAGTGGTTTAATTAAACAGTAACGATACAACTTTAGGCATATTGTGGATGCCTACAGATGCCTGTGGATGCGTAACACAAAAGAATCTCAGTTCTGATGTGGCCTTCCATGCTACCATGAGGTAACATTTGCTACTACTATGAAAAACATTTTGCATGTATTTATTTATTTTGGTTCACCCCAAAGCAATCTCTCTTAGGGAAGCTGGGGTCCAGAATACCACCCATTAGCACCAACATGATGATATAATAATGCACAGAATATACAGTCATTTGCAGTGAAGGATCTCAAAATATTTAAAAGGTGTTCATTGGAAGCCTTTACATGTTTTTAACTGTGTATCTGCAGCAGCACATCTGTGAGATTTTTATCCTTGATTAGATGGATTTTCTAGTGTATCTATCATTGGTTAACTGGGTTAATGAAGAGAAAAATGTCTAATATTCTAAACATTATATTTATGCTTTGGATTAAAATCTTTCACAAAAAATCCTTGCAAGGACCAAAAATGGTACTTCTTATTTATTTAACCTGATTTCAATAACTGGAAAAAGAAAAAAAAAGGATGAAAGCCTGCTAGTGCCTCTTAGCATTTGAAGAGAGCCTTTTGTGAACCTTGCTCTTAAAAAGGCCATGATAGTAGGAAGCAACTATAATTTGGCTATGAATCACAGAGCTATTCACAGGAAGACTCTTAGCAAAGACAAAGGCCCTGCTGTCCATTATAAACCCATAGCTTGCCTTCAGATAAATGCAGCTTGTCCTTCAATGTAAAGGTACTCATTGCAATCCAGCCAGCAGTCTTCATTGTTCACCCTAATGAAAATGCACTCTGGAACAGAGAAAATGTCTAATTCATTACAGCAGAGACTAATTTTTTCCACCAACTGCTTTGTACTGAAAAATTTGAAAATCCCCAGTGAAAGCAGAAACAGACTTTATTTTTTTTCCACACAAAATTTAACCTTTATTTGCAAATGGCAAAACCTCCTTTTTCTTTAAAAAAATAAATAATAATGGTGTTCCTTTTTTGTGTATTTAGCAGAAAGGTAAATCTCAAAGAGCTTTCCTCTATATCACCTTTAGAAAGAATCTCTTCTTTCTGGGTTTTATGTATCTACAGAGGCTTTGAACAAGAGGAAGCAATTTCTTTGGCTACATCTATCTACTTCCAGACTCCTTTCAAATAATATTTGTCTAATATTTGTTAATTGCTATTAAAGATGCTGTATCAGGTAATGCATTTAATTTACCTACTGAGCTTGGAACTGCAGGATAGGAAGTGTATCTGTGGATATGCCACTGTAGAGTAGCAACAATAGCTTTGGGCTACAGCTGCTAAAAATAACTTGCTCTGTGCTGCAACTCAGGTATGAGAGATTCAGACCATTCATGAGAACTGCAATTAAAAGCATCAAATGGAATAGAAATACCCTCCTCCATCACGCTGGCAATTCCTTTTTGATGAGTCAATGCAGTGGTTCAGTTTTCCTCTTGTTTTGCATACTTATTGTTTTATGAAAGGCATGGTATTTCTTTTGATTTCTTTACTGGGAACCAGTAGTTTTAGAGTAGAAAAAGAGAAGTGGGCATAATTTTAATTTCAGACAGACAGCAAGGAAGAAAAAAAGACAATTTTTCAAGGACAAGCAATGTTAAGACTGCTGGCAATTTTTAAAAAGGCAATTAAAACAGTAGTCTTCATAATAAATAAAACCCCTTCATGATTTAAATAAAACGTGGCCTCCTGCTTACATTTAATTAGCATATTTTCCTTCGCATAGTCTCTATGGGCACGGTTGACCTACTCTTACCAAAGCACACATCCTTGAAAAGCAGTCCCACTGAAGTTGAAGAGATTGATCATGCAAATAAATCTCTCAGCACCTGGGCCTCAGAATAAACACTGCACTGTGACAGTCAGAGAGAGAGCTGAAACCCTGCCTGGCAAAGTTGCTGGGAAACTGGCTGTCAGGGAACCAAGCAAAACCAGAGGCAGCAACTTGTACCACGTGCTGGGATGGCTCAGGGGATGGGGACAGGGGCTCTTTTCCTCAGCCCCCTTCTTTCTCAAAAAGCCATCCTGAAAGGCACCTAGTCGGTGTGATTGGAGCAGCTGCTGACTTGCAGCAGCTTTGGCTACTGACTTTCCAAGGAGAGGTGGACAGAGCCCTTTTCCCACACGCCCGGCCCTTTTCCTACACGCTGACCAGCACAGGCACACATCTGAGTGCAGGCTGCTCATGTTACACCACTGGCAGCAGCATCCTAGGGAAGATGCCAGCCAGGGACTGTGCCAGGGCTGGTGGGGCACTCAGGCCCCACATCCTGCACAGGGGGCAGGCAGAGGAGCAGCCATGGCACCTGGCTGGCAGTCCGGCCACCTCTCTGCTGCCCAGGCCACAGGCCACTGCCCAGCGCTGGAAGAAAGCGGCTTAAATTAGCTCCAGCAGTGCATGATTTATTTGCCCCAGTGCTCAGGCTCCTCTTTACCTGTTTTACCTGTGCTTTGTCCCTTTGCTGCTACTCACAAGGGGGACAGAGCACCTGGATAGTGGTGGCTGTTGCTCTACTGTTTTCTTCCTCAGGATATCCACTCTGTGGGATAGGGGAAGGGGTCTTCTCTGCTCCGTGTTAAGCAGCAGCAGCATAGACAAAGGCTCAACTGTCCCATCAATACTGGTGATCTAATCAGGACTGAGAGTGCCAACAAAACAACAATTCTCTTTTCTTTCTTCCAGTTGGAACAAACTGAACAACATCTTTCCCCTCCCTTCATTTTGTTCTGTCAAAGTAAAACAAAACAACTTCCTTACCAACATGCTTTTGGGTCAAAACATCTCTTCAATCAGAAGCAAAATGTTCCATCCTGTGGCAGACACAAAAGAACCCCCAAGGAATGAAGGACTGTCTGCATCTCCACCACTGCTTCCTTCTTCCAGAATCACCAGTGATGGGGATGCTTCTGGGACCTAAACTCCAAGCTCTAGACCCAGTTCTGACAGAAGGGGTTCCAATCTACACCTCTTGTGAAATGGGCCAGCAACTGTACTATGCCATTCTCCTGCTCTTGACAGTGAATGCTTTAGTATTTATAAAAATGTGTTTCAGAGAGGTAAATATTGAGGAAACATATGTTGGGACTTTTTTTTATCCTGATAGTTAAGGCACTGTTGAGACAAGAGAATTAAAGTTCAAATCAATACATGCAGCAATGAACACAGTTCTCCTACACTTCACTTGACAACATTATTTACTGGACACTGAAAAAGCAGAAGGGACATCGACAGTCCCTCTGTCAAGATATGATGACTCCTCAAGAGTGTAACATGTTCACAAGTGAAATTACTTGGCAAATTTGATCCAAGTCCATGTAGATTTTGAGCAGTACAAAACCATGGTTTGGCAAATTTTCTGTTTGTACTACTTGTAAATTTAAATCCTATTTTGCTATACTGTTGTGCAAGAACAATGACTTATAAGGAGTCATTCAAAAACTAAGCCGAATATTTATTCATAGTTTTGTGAAAACTGAATGCATTTTGCATGTGAAATATTTCCTGTGTTAAATTCATTCTCACAGTGCTGTTTTCCATACTAATCAGCACCCAGTATATTCAGCATATTCAGACTGATATATCAGGATGATAGTGGTTTAGTACAACTACTAAATTATTCATGTGAAAACATATGCTGCACTAACACTGCCAAAGTGTTTATAAGCAATATGTCTAGGGGAAAAAAAAAAAAAAAAGAAAAGAAGAGACAAGAATGATCCACAAATTAAAAACAAGAGATCTTGCAAAATTATCATTAATACGATGCAGTAGTATGCTAATGAAAATTGCTGATTACACCAAAATAGGAGGTAATGTCCATTAGGTAAGAATTAAAATATCACATTGGAAAGAGTGCTGTTAAAAAAACATGGATTGGACAAAAGGGAATATGGCAAAGTTGAGGGTTATGTTCACAAGTTGTCTATATGGTCAAATAAAACAAGGGTCAGGTAGAAGAGCCTGTGATATTTACAAGCAAAAAACATTCAGTGGGCAGATAACCAATAAATGGACACATTCAAGCTTGCATCCTGAGCCAGGGAAAGCACCAAAACCACAGATCCATGCAGTGTCTGGCCAGTGTGCTAGGATCTCAATACAGTGCCTTTTCTGACAATCACCCTGCTGTTACAGGACAAACAGACTCCCTTGCAGATGGCACCATGCAGCCATAAGTTTCCTGCCCAGGAACAGTTCTTAGACATATATTAACTTCCAAAGGAAAAGCAGCGCCAGGGTCATCTGTTTTTCATAGCTATCGTATAGTCGGGGATAACATCTGAGAATATTTTGTGTTATTTCTAAACTCTCCAAACCATCTTTTACAAGAACTTTTAAGGTCAGCAGAGAGCAACACGTGCAGCAAACAGATTTACTGGGCAGATTAGCTAAGTGACCTCATAAAGCGAACAAAGCATGCTGCTCTTTCAATCAGCATCTTTTTAAATCTGTTAACTAACACTGAAATATTTGCTTTGACACCAGAGTTTGCTGCAATAGTTTCCATGGTAATCCTTGGCCTCTCAACTGTGGGGACAATTTCAGCTAACTCCAGCAGACAGAAAGGGCTTAAGGATATCTTCCCAGATAGCCTACAGACTATTTTCTGCAGAGACCCCAGGAAGAGCTGCAGTAGAGATGCTGATGAGGAAGACAATGGTCAGCACCCTCAGCAAGCTGTGAGCCCCAGGATGATCTTTGGTGTTAAGGGCAGGTGGCGCAGATGTTCCTTCCCACTGGTAAATCTACCTCCAAAGTGAGATTAAAGACAGGAGATGCAGGATGATGTTTCTCCCAGATTTTCCTGAACTCTGCCTGTAGCTGTAGCACAGCTCTCACTCAGCACAGCAGCTGGCTGTGGGCTCCAGCTGTGGGCCTGCAGCCCCTTCTCTGCAGGCCTCTCGGGACCAGCAAAACCACTGCTCTTGGATGGCCCTCTGCTACAGACAGCAGGAAGATGTCAGGCCACGCGAGCAAAATCCTTTCTTCTAATCACTGACTGCCAGCTGATCCCACAACGAAAATTCTCGTCCACCTTTCTAAACAGCTGAACTGCATTTACTTGTATCGTTCCTTCCAAAACCTCTCAGGTACAGCTATATACAAATAACATCTGGACGCTGGTTTGTGCAACTAATATGATTACATTTTATACACATTTCATACTGCAAACTGCATGTGGTCATGCTTTCACCTTCAGCAAGAGGGTTTTCATTTTTTTTCCAAATTTCTTTTGAACTCAAATAATTTTTTGCAATCACTGATTAGGACTTGCATGCTATTGTTTTCACGTTGCTCTCAAACTTATTTTGGCACTTGAGGATTGCAGAAGGAAGAGGAAAACTGTGGCTCCAGTAAGATTAGAGGCTTGTGAAGTTGCTTTTTTGACTGTCTCACTGTGCACCCACCATCCTCTGCTCTAAAGCAAGGGGTTATCTTTGCTGTAAGGAGATAAACTTGAGGAGTAGCTTGATTATAGGCAACAGTACAACATTTACTAAGTCCATGTAACATTACAAGATAGTGCATAGATTTCCTATAATTGGGAAGAACTGCAAATAATTCTCCAAATTACAAATTTGGGCCACTGTATCCTGGGCTTCATCAAAAGAAGTGTGGCCAGCAGGTCTAAGGAGGTGATTCTCCCTCTCTTGTGAGACCCCACCTGGACTGCTGTGCAGAGTTCTGGTGTCCCCAACATAAGAAGGACATGTAACTGTTGAAGCAAGTCCAGAGGAGGGCCACCAAGTGGAGCATCTTCTCTATGAGGACAGGCTGAGGAATTTGGGAATGTTCAGCCTGGAGAAGAGAAGGTTGTGTGCAGACCTCACAGCAACCTTCCAGTATCTGAAAGGGGCCTACCAGGAAGCCAGAGAGTGACTCCTCATCACGAACTGAGGTGATATGACAAGGAGTAAGGGGTACAAACTGAAGGAGGGGAAGTTTAGGTTAGATATCAGGAAGAAATTCTTTACTGTGAGAGTGGTGAGATACTGGACAAGTTACCCACGGACGTTGTGGATGCCCCAACTCTGATGGTGTTCAAAGGCAGGTTGGATCAAGCAAGGTCCATCTTTAAGGCCCACTCCAACCCCTTAACATTCTATGAAATACATAAACAACAGGCCTATGAATATTATGCATGTAACAGTACAACAACATAAATATTGGATCTATTTTGCAAAGTATTATGTATACTGTATATAATATTATACATCAGTATAATCATCTAAATACATGTATAAAGATATACAAACCTGTGTACATCTATATAAAAAGATTATGAAACACTATGAAAGCAAGAATACTTGTTTGCTATAATAATGAAGAGAGCAAACCCCCTTTAATAACATCTGTAATGCAGAGTGGCACAGGAAAAAAGATCCTGCTTAACAAGCCTTTGAATGTTAATGATAGAAATTGTCTCTGCTGCACCTTTGAGTGGTTTTATAGCTGCATTTCATTGTGACATACAACACCTCCAAATTTCTATCACCGTATTTCATACTGGAGTTATTGTCCATTGGTTTCTGGTGTGTAGTACCTGCTCTTTCTTTTTTATTCTGTTATTTTGAACAGTGTGAAAGAAACTCAGAACGAAAGGCCAGGGTCAAGCCAAACAAATATGGAGTGTGCGCTGCAGAGAGCATTTTCATTTTGCTGTCACAAGACTACTGCCAGTTAGCACAAAAGCACATTGCCCAAGCAGGCTTTACACAGGCAACCTCACAGCTCTCACAGGTTCAAACTGCAGTTCTGTGTGAAGGGATGTTTCTCTTCGTGGGGTTATTTGCACCCTTCACCTTTGGGCAGGATACTGAGAAGTGACACACAGTAAGGGATGAATCAGGAAATCACACCAGAGCTGCCAAAAGCAAAATGTGTCCTGACATATTTACCAGCCTGAGCAGAGCCACAGTGTCATCAAACGGGAGATGCTAATTGCTCTGAGTCTAACAAAAGAAGAACAAAGGAAGAAGTAGTCCCCACTTGGCTCCTCCATCATCCCATGGGGCTCCCTGATGCTGGTCCCCAGGAATATATGCCACTTACCCTGCCAGTCCCTGGGAAAGGCACCCTGGGCCATGTGCAAGAGAGCACTCAGGCTGCAGTGGACTGCAGAGATGTTTGGGGCTCTCAGAAAAAGGTGATAGAGGGAAGGCCAAAACTCCCCTCACACACCTGTCACTGATGAAGCCAAATCAGGGGGTTTCCTAAATTTTACCTTTCCTTGGATTCTTCATTCTGATGACTTTAATTCTACTGGGAGTGAATGATCTATGATTTAATTCTGATCTTCATAGACAGTCCTGAATAATGTATTTATCTGAGATATAATCAGATATGGCAACCAACAGGACTCCCTGGTTCCCCAACAACTTTCTTTCTGTTTCCATTCATTGTGTAAACAGTTTGTGTTATTTTCTTGAAACAAGGATATTTTTTCTTTTATTCATCTTCAGACATGAGCTATCACATACTAAATAAATATTGAGTCTTAAGGTGTTAGATGAGAAAAATCTCTTGTAGGCTTCAGTATGAGATTTGTACAACTCCTACAGAATTCTTAATGTAATTGGAGGTTGAATTTTATCTCTGTTTTTAGCCTTCCTATTTAATTTGACTACTTATATAAGACAAAAATGAAAATTCCAATGATCTCAAATTGGATGTTTGAACCTTGCCATCACGCCAACACAGCTGTCTCAAATAAAGCTGAAGAAATACGAGGAAATAGGAAAATAAACACACACTTGAAGATGCTTATACCTAGAGAAAGATATATGAAAAAAAGCAGCATCATTTTTCAGGAAGTTATGCACTAAGAAGGGCTATTACAGACAAAATGAATTGCTCCTGGTTGGAAAGAAACAAGAATATTTCTGGTTTTGAGATGTACCATCATTTTCTACCAGGACTGTTTATACTAGTATCTTTAAAATACAAATAATTATTGTTTCTCATCTGAGAAATATTTTATTTTAGTTTTGCTTTGCTCTTCTTTTTGGTTCCAAGACAATAAAGAAATATGACAATGCATTTAATTAACTTATCATTTATGATGTTTTCCACCAATAAAAGAGACACCAGGAACAACCACTCCACATTCCAGTCATTAATCATATTGCTTTCAGTCCTTTTAGCTTGCCATTTATTTATTATCTTCGATTTTGCAAAATTTTACAACAGACATGTTTTTTCATCTACCTGCTAATTTCACGTTGAGATTCGCTACAGAGACTATACCAGCAGTTGTGTTTAATTAGAGCATTCTTGTCAGCTGGGGAAGGTAGGACAGAAATTATTGGGTAAAGTTTCTGTATAAAATGTTCCCGGTGGAGATAAGTGCTAATAACAATGAGAACCTCAATTCCCTGCTCTAATCCCCTCTTCCTAAGGTTGTTTACCACTGAGAAGGAGCTCAGAGGTAAAACAAACAACTGACTGTCTGGGAAAACACCAGGAATGCATCAATCTGTGGATGTGCCAAAGGAAGCAGAGGATTTGGACTCTTTTCTGCCAGCTCCCGTGGGCTGCTTACGTGGTCAGCAGGATTTTGGGAGGAGTGGCTCTGTCACAGTGTCGTCTGGGGTGCAGAAAACCATGTAATCCTGAAGGTGCTGAACCTGTGAGTTCTGGGAGTTACAAATCAAAGTCTAGCCCATGACTCTCTGCATTAGGCTTTTTGTTGGTGCATTGTATTGCATTTCAAAACAGTATATTAACACTGGTTAAATTATTACTGGATCACACCTGGCACTGTATTGGAAAATCTTTCAGCTTCTACTATTCATAGCCTTATGAAATCAAAATTGATTTAACGTACACACATATGTAGCTATGTGCATGTATGGAAGTTTATATAGAAAACTGCTCTCTAAGTGTCCTATTTGAAGAGAAAAAAGATTACATGTGTGGGTATGCATGCACTTGAACACATTTATGTGTTTGTATATAGCAGTATATAATATGCTCACAAATACAAATGAAAGACATAATTATTTCAAAAAGTTAGGATTTGCACCACATTTTGTCTTCATAGGTGTTTGTTTTGTAACTGAGCAGTGAAGAACGGTCACAGCACTGGTTGAAAAATATCGCATTTATTTTAAAGTTGTTTTAATCATAGAAAGTATCTAATAGTGCTTTGGAGAGATGGGGCTGCTGAGGGGAGGACCAACACAAATAGAATGGTTAGAATATGAGCAACAGGGAAGACTGATTAGAGAATAACATGAACACAAAAAAATCCCTCTCCCTTTCTCTGGAGATGTAGTATCTCTCTCTGTAAGGTATGAAGCTCCCTGAATCCATGGTACTGAGATATCAGACAGATAGCTCTCTGAAAATGGAGAGAGAAGAGAGTACAATGAAAAAGGCTTTGATAAAAAAAATAAAAACCCTCTGTCCCCCAAAATATCATAACCCAAAAAAATTTCATGTTTTAACAAATATCATATGTGTCCTATCTAAGATTGAGTTTTCATAAGGGATTTCATCCTTAGATGTTTCTGTTCAGATCTCTAGAAGTTCAGTCAACGTGTATTACTAGACAGAACTTGGTTTAGATTCAGACTTAAACACCTTATGTAAATTCTTCAAAAAAAGGTGAAGGAAGCACCCTTACTTATGACAGAAGCGAGACTTAGTTATGGACTGCTTCCAATATCAGATAGCAAAAACAATTAATAAATGAACACAGGGTACATTTTTTCCCAAATCTGTAATTTCAGGGCTCTGTTTTGTCTTTGAACACAGCACATGATTAATCTCAGTGTAGGATTTACAAAATCCGCTTTTAGCCATAGGATATACTCAAAAAAGAGGAAGTAAAATGTGGCCTGTGCTAAACTTAGCAGCTTTGGCAATTAATCAACTTTATTCATTGAGTCAGTCAAGTGAAATAGTTTGCTAGATAAGTATACGAATTGCTCCTGCAATTTTGAATACTACTACACATCCAGCCAAATGGGCTTTAGGATAAAGAAACCAGGGTGATTTATTTGTAATCCCTTTAGTTGCTTTTTTATTTGTTCTTTCAGATTGCAGAGACTAAAGAATATCATACTTACCCAAACCCTTGGATTATTTCCATGCAGAAGTTTTGACCTTAATGCTCTGTGTGTGTAATAAAATCAGATGGGTTCAAATGAACCTGGTACAGTGACGCATTCTTGATACTGTCTACTTATTTTAAGCATGCAATTCTGGTAACTTATCCCCACTCTTTCTCTGCCAGCACATGATGGGGCTCATGTTAACCTTTAATAAAGGATGACATTATGGCAAGTCTTGCTTATCCTGGAAGCATGATGAGCAGGGGACTGAGCTGATCAAGCTCCCTTTCACCACTCTCAGGGTGTCTTAGCTATGTTTTTATTTCAGCATCTGCCTCCAGATGTATTTCAATTAAAATTAAATGTGGAAGGGAACTTTGAATCCCACATCATATATTCTTCACCAAGGAGGAACCCAAATTTCAATATCCATTGGGAACAGTTTCCTGCCCAATGCAACCCCTACCTTTTCTCTGCTCAGATCCCAACCCCACTGGCCTCATCTTTCTCATGCCGTCATTATGACATTTAAGAGCCCTGAGCAGAAAAACCTCAAGAGGAGATCTCTGATGAGACCACACTGAGGAAATACAAAATCCCAATTGCTACAATGTTCATCTATTTGGGATGTGTGCAAGGGATGAACTGAGTACCCAGTGCTTTAAATTTACTTTCATGTGGAATGGACTATGAGCTTTTAAAGGAGGAGAGGGAACAGAAACCCAGTTAGTCCAACAAATAAAACTGGAAATAATGTTGAAGGAATATAATTTTATTCCTTAAAATGCAAAGGATGAGAATGTGAATAAAAGCATTTTTTGAATGTTTCTATGAGTGAATGAGCACCTAATATGATGATTAACTTTCAAATCTGCTTTTAGCAGAAGTAAGCAAAGACCCTCAAGTCTGAAACAATCTCAGTCCTAGGAAAGGCAAGCATCATCTCCCCATGTCTACTGCAGTGTCATATACTGAAAAAGCTATTCTACATTTTAGGTTACACTTTAGAGTGGCTTTTAAACTATTTTACAAAGCATTTCAGCATCACTACTCATATTTCACTGAGTATGTGGGACTAGAAAATTAAATAGTTTGCTGGAAGTCACTTCAGGTGGGCAGTGGTCCAGATCTTGTGCAAGTGCTTTACTGTGTCTTTCCTGGTTGTGAAATTATGGTAATACTGACTATCATTACCTTCTGCTGTCCTATAATTTAATGTGCAAAGATATACTGAAAAATACGTGAAATGGTTAGGATCACCTGTCCACAAGGCTGAGCAGTGAGTACTTCTGTGTAAGAATGAAATTAATGGCTTGCAGTGCACACAGACTGATCTAGCAGATTAACAGTTACTCAAACTTACTTATGATGTCATAATACTCAGAACAAGTCCAAATGCAAGAGCTGCTCAAGTGCACTACTAGTATCAGGTGCAAGATGAAGACAGTCATCATGTTCTCAAACACTGGAATAAAAATATGTGGCCAGAAAATCAGAAATAATGGCTAACTTTGTGTCAAGCCTTCCAGTCTCAATGTACCTGTACAATTCTGCCCCATCTTTGCAGAAATATATGAACCAGGTCTTTTGTTCAATCTTGGATCCCTAATCCTTTTGTTTTCCTCTTCCCAATTACAAGGAGCTTTCAAGAGCAGAAATTATCTAGAACTAAGAAATATTGCACTTTGAACTCCACTCCTGAAAAATTCTAAGTAATCTCTGAACATTTTTATTCTCACTCTTATTCATTTTCTTATACCGGGGCATGTGCTTTTTTGAATTATGTAATTATATATAGTAATCCTTCACATAACACAGTTCTCTTCTTACCACTTCTTGTGCTAACCCCTATATATGCTACTAAAATGTTAATAATTAGGGATGTGGATCCTAACTATGCATACTAAGGCCATACATTTTCTTTTTAGATTCCATGTTTCTGATTAGCATTTGTTTTATACCAGATACCAATTTTTTCCAAGGTTATCTGCTAAAAAACTCCAGGCATGTCCTACAGTTTTTCATTTCTCATGAAGCTCACTAGCAAATGCACTGTTTTAAATAATTCAGAAGTGATCACTTCCTCTGTTGCAGGGGTTTGGTTTTTTTAATACTACCTAATGGTACTGGACAAGGACACAGGGATCAACACTAGCCTCAGAAGTTTCCCTCAGAAATTGTTCTGGTGTGTTTCAAAGACCTCCAAGACAAATATATGCAGCTCACTTTTGTACAAGTACATACCCTGAAGAATCATCACCTTGCTCTCTTCTGACCAAGAGCAGCACAGAATTACAGAATTGCTTGGTTTGGAAGGGACCTTAATGGTCACCTAGTTCCAACCCCCCTACCATGGGCCAGGGACATCTTCCACTAGACCAAGTTGCTTAAAGACCCATCCAACCTGGCCTTGAACACTGCCAGGCATGGGGCATCCACAACTTTGCTGGGCAACCTGTTCCAGTGCCTCACCACCCTCCTGTATGTAAAGAAACATACTGATCTGTTCAATTGCATGGAGATAGATTAAAATTTGGGTACAGTAGCTTGCCCAGGCTCTTTCTCAGATTTCTCAGCTGAGACTTTTCTGCAGCAACCCAAGTAAGTGTACAGATTTTCTGTGTCCGGTGAAAATACTGCTAAAATCAGCAAACAGGTTCATTCCTCATGGAAGTTGTATGGAAATGTGCTACACATTGTTGGAAGGTGATGGCCATGTGGGTCCCCTAACTACCTTTAGTTATGCTGGGCTGGGTACCTGCAGGTGGAGCAGAAAGGGTTGGTGGGGCTGCTGGAATACTGGCCATTGAAGACAGCCAGCACCATCATCCTCCCCTGCCCACCCTCTCCCTCCCAGAGCTTGATCCTGCATTGCTGCAGGGAGACCAGAGACAAGCATCCACTTTTGTCATTGGGTATTTATTCCCCTCTGGGCAATGCTTGTGATATTCTGCTCTAAGAGCTGGTGTTTACACAAATGTAAGCTAGATAACTGATTAAATTATTTAGGGCATCTAATTTAATAAGTTACTAAATATTACCCAAGCTCCAAGCCCAGGAGAAGAAGGCAGCTACTTCTGAATAGAGCAGAGAAAACAGTTTGCTATCTGAAGAGAGGTCAGAGCCTCATGTAAGGAAAAAATGAGATGGTTCCTGGATATTGAAAATTAGCTTACCAAAACAAATCAGAGCACTACTAGGAGCTTTAGAAATCTATCTCAAAACACTGAATAATCAATAAACTCATTAATTAAATCTACAGATTGGTGTCTCATTTAACACACAGGTTCTGTGAAAAGGACAGAGACCTATAACCTTTCTTTTAGTCAAGGCTTCTTTCAAGGACCATGGATACCATCATCTGGAGAAATGCAGTAAGCTAGTATATACCAGTAATGTTATTTATAACATTCTTCTTCTAAATATTCAAAGAAACAAGGTCATCCCAGATATTCCAGTATGTTAACATTGAAACATCCTAAATCAAGTTAATCTTTTCTGTAACTTCTTTGTCTTCTCAGGGCTGCATCAGAGAACAAAATGGTCCACTGAAGCTCATAAAATCTTTTATAATTCAACAGTAACTATCCTTCTAAAAAATTCTTCTAAAACATCTACATCAAATTCAAGAGGTGAAATTGTCCTAGAACAGAACTTCAGGCTATAAAAATAAATCTACAATATAATTATTTTGGGGAACAACTGGCAATTAGAAAAGACTAAATTCAAGGACAGTCAGGCACTTTGTGTCTTTGCTAAAAGTCAGAGGTATGATTTACTTCTTCTGTTTGATTAGGTCATCAGAAAAATAGCATAATTAGGAATAGTAATGAAAACTTTGACGTTCAGTACATAACTTTCAGCCAACTTTCTCTCATAAAAAGGAAACATATGTGCCTTTCAGCAACCCGTAACATAAAATATATTTCAGGTGCCATATGCTATCTTTCCTCTTTGGATCCCATCATAGAATCTGTAACCTCTAAAAATGTGGTTTTTTCACCGATTGCTTCTTTGCATCAGTCATACTCACATTTTTTAATCATAAATTTGTATTTTGGACATAATTTTTTTGTCAGACATGACAGGGTCATAAAATCAATTCAAATGGGCTATGCAAAATTAACAGATGAAATGGTGTGTTAGGTTTGTTTTCACCACCATGATCATTAAGTACAAGGCTGGCTCATTATGGGAAGACAATGTTTAATCATCCTCCAAATTCTGCAGATGGATTTACGTCTGTGCATATCCCCTTCTGTGATGCTCAATAGCCAGGCACAGTCTGTTCCAGCCGTCTGCAAACAGAACCCTGTTCAGCAGGCTGCTCTGGTTTAGCAAAGCATTTCAACACGTGAGTGGGTCTTGTTGGCCACACAGGAGTTTAAGCCCATACTTTAAGCTAACAAACCTACACTAAGACCATGGAGACTGGCCTTGTGGAGGTGCATTGCTGCTTTTGAGAGCTGGAGTACCCCACGAGGGTACTTTAAGGGCTAATACAAGAGATGGAACAATCTGGCAACTGCATCTTGATTAGCCAGTGCTGCTACTGCAAATGAAAGAGTGGGAAGAACAAAAAAAATCTAAGAATCCCCAGAGATCTAAAAGCAAGAACAAATGTTGAATAACCATTTTCTTTACAAGATTAGAAGACATTCCAAGAAGAATTAAAAATATATATCAGCCTTTGCTTACCATTTCCTTGTCACATTCCTGGCAACAACTTGAGGTTAAGTTATGCTTAAGGGAATCTTATTTTGGTCTAATTTCTCAGCGTAATTATTTCCCTCCCAAAGGGATGACACATGGGGGAGGCACTGCAGTGCTTTGAGGTTCTTTTCCTCAAACAAGACAAACAAGCAATGACACCCAGGATTTTGCCAGTAGGACTGTGTTCCAGCCTTGCCCTTCAGCTTCTCGGCTGAAGAAATCGTGAAAACTGTAACCTGGCTTCTCATAAAGAGAAGTCTCAGTGATGTTAAACCTATCACTGAAGCTACTTTTCTAAGTTTCTCCTTATGAGTATCAGATTTTAATGATGACTTTAGGAAAACATACATGACTCATTGGACAAAGTTGTTTGACTAGTATAATTCTTCTATTGTATACAAGGTATACAGAGCATGGGGTTAATTTTCTTTATTTGACTATCTTATTTGTTTTAAAAAGATATATTTCTTTAAATAATTCAGAAAGAATATCACAATTAAGAAGCTTATTTTCACTCTATCATTGTGTGCTTGACATTGATGAAATCTGTTGCACTGCTATGAAGAAGAGCATGAGCAGATGCTTGGTGTTATGGCAGAAAGAGGACATCTGATATATGGCTACCACTGTCTAGAAAAAAGTAACCAGGAAACCCAAGCTGTCCAAAGAATAGAAAGCATATGACAACAATAAGGCACGAGATTCAGCTTTTGTTTCAATCATCAGCGGGAGTCTTCAGGAGAGTGCGCTTCTCAGGTCAGTGAGATCTGGGCAGTGGTCATATGACATTTGGGCCATGCATCAGTCAACTGACAACTCATATGCTTTATAGTGGAAAAGTTGTTTACTGAACGTTAATGCTTTCTTATAAAAACATTAAGATAGGCCACTCTGTACATTCAGAAAAAAGAGATGATAAAAAGTGAGGTAATAACAGTGCATGATGACAGGAAAAAAAATCAAATTTGGAAATACAGGGACTAAATGTAGATGTTCTCCTGAGAACTCACACATACCTGATGCACTGAAGGATGGATCTGACTCACTGGGAAGAAAAATGACTCAGTTGAACTACTGCATGGACCTTTTACTGATTATTAACCAAGAAATAAAAGCTGATTCATCTTCTTACCTAGAAACAAAGGTTGTTACAGAAACTGGGCTATTGTTGCTCACTGGAAACCAGGGGTATAGAACAAGCTGTCACTGGAGGCAGTAAACAAAACAAATATTGGCAGGTATGGGTAAAAGAGTAAAACTTTTTTCCTAAATGAAAAATATAGGAAAGCCGTTTAACAAGGGAGAGCAAATAAATTATATACTTCTATTTGTGTCATCCAAGGACGGCAGATATGGAACATCCAAATGTAAACACAGAAATCCTACACAAATGACAGTAAGATGATCCAATTAACCCTGAAACTGGTCCTGTTAAGGAGACTTCTTACTCTCTAATCTTGCATAAATTTAGTGACAGAGCTATGGGGCAAAGCACCTTTCTCCTCAAATTAGCATTATAAAGAAACCAAGTTGTTTGTCTTCATTTTCTCTGATTTTTTTTAATATCACCTACCATGTATTAAAAATAGAAACCTTAATAAGATAAGTTTTGAACATTTTAACACAAAGTAACATGCTTTGGTGGCTTTTTCTACAAGGATAAGTTTAAAAGAAATTATTTGAAATTTTTCCAGTTGAGCAATCTTCTAACAGCTTGCTGTCTCATCTCTTTCCCTATATTCTCTAGAAGGGGACATTTTATATCAGGTTATTTATTATTACATTTAGTTAATATGTTATTATTAATTAATATTACATTTAAATAATTCATATTATTTAAATCTAAATTATTATTAAGTTATAATTATTACATTTAAATCAGGTTACAAAACTTAGCAGGACCTGCACCTCTGCCTATTCTGCATTTAAGAGACTTACAGATTCATAGTCATGCTCTAAACACAAATCAGCCAATACATAAATAATGATGCATTATTATTTTATTATCATTAATAAATAATAGAAACAACAAGAAATTTTGCCTGAGTCGGAACTCCATAATTTGACTCCAAGACTGGAGTTTATTCTCTGATAGGAAGAGAAGCAGTAATGATGGGATGGTGTGGGCCAGAATACGAGAGGTACCCATTTCCTATTGATAAACCCATTTTTTCCCAGGAGAGCATTGAAGTATAAGAAATGACTCGATGGAGGAAAGCCATAGACTCATGTGAGTATATCTGTGCTGTAGGTTCATTCTTGTGCACATGCAGAAAAAGTATGACTGCAAGTTATATGAAAATAAACACACTCTTCCACTCCATCTCCCTTACTTCCCAGGGAAATGGTGGTCCTTTAAACAGATTTGAAAGCAGGTTTTTCCATGCTGAGAACAAAATAACAACAGTCAGACACTAGTTAATAACATGGGCATCTGAGAGAAAGGTCTTGTTATTCAGCTACAAATAAAAGTAAGGGACAGGTAACTTCTGTCTATTTGCAAGTAAATAATGAGAAAAATACTGGCCACAGCACGAACTAGGAGCTGGAAAGAGGATTACTGTGATGTTTTCCAGTAAGATGGCTCTTTTCCCCAAGCTCTAGAAAAACTACATTTAGAGTAACAATGATTTCTTTCAATTTCTAACAATGGTAAGAGAAGGTTTCGCAGCCAAGAACCCATTTCTTCCATACTAGAGTGTGCTGAAGGAGCACGCATTGCTTCCCGACATAGCAATTGGGGATTTGTTTTGCAAATCAAGCACCAGGTTATCACACAGGGACAATAACCAGAGTTATTTCTGAACCACCACCATATTCAATCATGGGATTTGGAGGCGTACCTACTATTGTATCAAGGCAAGAGAGCGCTGCCAACTCTATGACTACTCCAGCTGGCAGCAGCACTTCAGGGGCGGCACAGGCAGAACTTGCTGTACTTCATGCACTGAGGTGCTGCTGGGTTTTGCATACAAACCCAAAGGGTCAGGTGTTGCTAAAGTACTTAGAGGGTGAAGGTCAGATGAAGCTGCAGGAGTGTGTGCTGAGGCCAAGTACCAGGTTATGTTAGGGGACATGATTCAGCAACACTAGTTATGAAAGCCAAATGCAGATCAATCCCAAAATGTTGAAAACTCACACAGAATCTCTTAATCAGGTATTTTATAAGGTTAAATTTCAGTGAACTGTCAAAACCTTAAAAAGCAGCTGCATATCCTGATTCTAACAGAAATCAAATGATCACAACTGCACTGCTGTCTGGTTTATACAAGCAAATGTCACACTTGAGCTCAGATGGGCTTATTTCACAGGGATAAACAACAACTCTCTTCAGACAACTTGTTCAATGCCTTCTTGGAGGAAATGGCAGGTCAAGTTTAAAACTGTTCTAAATATAACAGTGCAGAAAAAGGCAAAAAAGTGAGAAGAGAAAGTACATTATGATTGTTTGCTTCCTATTACATTTCTTTTCCGGGGCTATTACCACTGTTAAATCTGCAGTGGCACCCAATGGTGTATCTCAGAAGAAACCCTCCTGCACGCTGTGGCTCTGGGACTGTCATGACAACCTGTCACCAAAATGCTGAGGGATCTGAAAGGCAAGGCTTCCTTTCAACCAGCCTTCAAGGTTCAGCCTTCCTACGCTGTTCTGTATTGTCACCAGAGACACTGGGATCTGAATCTCTGCACTCATCCAATTTGAAACAGGCATTAAGTATTAATTTCCACCAAGGGTTCCAAACACCATCACACTTAATATTTAGCCTCTTCATTATAATGTTTTGGTAGACCATACCACCTTTAGGCAGCTAAAATAGCCATGATTCCTCCAACTTGGATGAATGGCCCTCATTTGCCCTGATGAACAATGCAATAGGGCAGCTTCCTCCGCGTACCTTTTTCTGCCTCATGTGTGACTGATGCTGTCAGGCAGAGGAATGTTCCTCATGTACTTCACGTAAAATTAAAGGGCTTTTACAGAGGATTTCAGCTAACCTCCCACACTAAGCTGAAAATTCTGAAATAAGCTCAACTTCTACAAATAAGAGGAATCCAGATAGGGAGCTCGTTAAACAAGTACAATCCAAATCTGAATCTGAAATGGGTTGAGGAGGGCTTTTTTTTCTATTTTAATGATAAACAACTTCAATTGCATATTGCAAATCGACTGTCACAATAACAGATTGGGTTCTTCTGCAAGAAGCTAACTAGCTAGATGTAATAGAAGCAGACTGATTATTCATGCATATTGTATTCTGCAATTCTTTATGAGTTTTTAGCCTGGTACTTTGAGAGATTTGTCAATCTCTCTTGGAAAAACAATAGATGCTATATGTAATACCACATTATGCTAACAATCAACACTGACTACTTTTCAATAACAATATTCTTCTCTAAAACATGAACTGAATTTTATAAATGTGACCATTTTCTTCTTAAAAATGCAAAATTCCTGTTGTTTTCCAAGCTTATATATTCCAATTCTTCCAAAGCATAATGATAGAATTATTCCACCAGGTTCCTGTAATGACTTTATTTAATAATTTCCTGTTGATTTGGACTTGTCTGTAGCACAGGAAAGAAAAAAAAAGCTTCCATTCAGGACGTCTCTTTCATTTGTTTTGATGTGACTGATTTAAAAATTATTAAATATGGAGGATTAAAAGCTCAGGAAGAAGATATACAGGAACAGATTTCGATCTTTTTATTCGTTGGAGTGAGCCTGACTATAAATTTACTGACAATAAAGTAACTAATGTAGACAAAGCAGATGTTAGAATAGGACCTGGACTGCTGTGTTCATCGAGCACTCTGTTTCCATTGGAGCTTCTTCAGATTTCACCTTCCAACCTAGCTATGAGGTGGTTTTGGCCTACTGAAGCTGACAGTTAATAAATGAAAATAGATAGAGATATTAATTTGCCACATTTGAAGCTTATTTGCAATAAAGCTCCATCTACTGAAACGTCATCTGTTCTGTGGATTTCTCTTTCTCCTTTTCAGCCCTAACAGTGTCTAAAACGGCTTTAAACTTTCCTGGAATCTTCTGCCCTCTCTGTGTGAAATGACTTACTCTAGATCCTTTGCCTCAGATGCTACCACTTCTGCTCTTGTGACCTGGAGCTTGTGTTAGGTCTGGCAAATGTCCAACAAAGTATCATTTGGTGGATATCAATACAAGCAAAACACTAATAAGCAGTCAGGAAATGGGAATTAGGCCCTTTTAAATACCTAATATATCTCACGAATTGGCTTGAATCTAGTCTAACTCTTCCTTCTTCCAAGCTGATCTTCCCCCTCCCAATATAAAGCCTTTCTGTTCAGAGCTCCCAGGGTTTAGTTAAAGAATGAAAAGCGTCTTCTTCTAAAACCAGAAACGAAATTCTCAGTCCAGCCAAGAGTCTTGTTTGGACACCCCAAATATGTAAATATACTTGTTTACATATTGGGTACACCATCTCCTTAGAGAAGCAGGAGACCATTTTGAGGCTTCTTTTAAAAGAGGACTGCCAACACCTTCCTATGTTTACTGAAATGTTTGTAGGCTTTCCAGTGTGGGTGGCAGCTCAATTGTGCTAGCTAGCAAGTCTTTTACAGAACTTGGCACCACTGCTACAAACATGCAGCAGTATGGAAGAAACACCGGTTAAAAGTAATTCAGAAGCACTATAAATACTGTACCACATTGTTTGTAAACAAGCATCAGCAGGTAGAAAGTCTGGTCTGGAAAAGCTTTTCTGGGAAATTGGTCACCAGTGAGAAGACCTGGGGAGAAATAATGTGGGTTTCTGAAGATTTCTTTTGTGTGAATGGGGCCTTTTTCAGCTTGCAACATCTCTCCAGTTCATCAGAACTGTACCAGAGCTGTCATCTGTACTCTCTTCACTTTCCTCAGCTGCTTTTATTCTCTGATTTCCTCCAGTTCCAGCCTTTCTGCCCCCTTTTTCACATCACAAGGCCACTTGGCCACTCTGCCACAATTTGCTCCCTCTGCTCTTGTTTCCTCGTCGTGACTCTTGTTGGACTCCAAGCTGGGCTTCATCTCACCTGGTCTCTGCTGAAAGGTAAGAGTTTGACCTGAACTAGTCATCCACACACCCTCTGTAAGCAATGGGGAGAGAGACATTCCCAGAGCATGGGACAGCCCATCCTAAGAGAGACAAATCTACCCAAACTTCCAAATTAAAGGCAAATGCCATTTGCAGCAGTCACGGTCCTACCACCTCTAGCTCCGCCACCTCCGAGCCCACTGCTACAAACCAACAAAAACTGGCATCGAAGGATACTCTCCTGGGAGCCACTAAATTTCATAAACTTCCAGGGACTCCTATTTCCTTGACAAATTTGCTCAGAATTTCTTTGCAGTGATAATGGCACTGATGGGGAAAAGGATGCAGAAAAAGGCAACTAAGCAATACAAATGCCTTTCCTTCTAGAAAGGAAGCATTAGATTGAATTTTACTAAGCTACTCCTTACCTAGCTCTACATTTGTTGATACTTCTTAATCTATGCATATAAATCTACACTTTATATCTTCATCATCTCATATCTCAGCATTACAAGTATTTTTTTTCCTTTTTGACCTCTCAAGTCTCTTCTCTTCTGGTAGACATCACAAGCTCTACTGCAAAGAAATGGTTTTCTTGACAATTTGAGTATGATTAATCTGCTCTTACCAGATATTCTCTCACTTCCCCTTCTCCAAAATATGAAGCATAATCTGCTTGAAGTCTTCCCCATCTACTTCTAGTCCTTTCACATATATGCTTCACATGCTGATGCACGTAGAGCCAATGACACCTATCACATTCAGTCTGCTTTCAAATGAGCACCCTTATCCCACATTTTTGCATTCAATCTTCAAATCTTTCCCATTACATTGTTCTGTGGAGGCTGAAATTTCCCACATGCTCTGCCAGTGGTCTTACTGCACCCAGTGTTGGGGGCCAGAAGGGAGCAAAACAAATGATCAGGTGTCTAAAAAACACAACCTATGAGGAAATATGTATTAGCTGTTCTATCTGAGAGAAGGCTGAGGGCAATTTGCATCAGATTAGTGAAACAGGACTTTTACTATCTAGCTCTCCACATCTACTGTGGAAATGACAAGATGTAACAGACTTAAATTTCGGCAAGGAGCAGCGGGAAAATCAGAACAGATTGCCTGGGATGGCTGTGAAGGTGCCATCACTGAGGGTGCCTAAGGAAAGATCAGAAGTTTGTCAGAAGCAAAGCAGGTGTATTTAAATCTGTACCCACAGGATTCATCAAGCACTCTCTTCATGTCTATTCTACTTCATTACTCCATGACTCAAAGATAAACATCTGTTGCATAACTTCATTGTGCTTCTTCAAATACGTCTGTACAAACCTCATTCATCACAAACCAGGAGAAAAAAGGACCAATGCTTATCGTAATTTGTGCTCTCTTCTTCTACCCCTTCAGGCATATTAACTCATACCATTTGTATCACCTTTCTCTTATCAGCTCACTGACTGTACCAACTACATTAATAAACATGAAGTCCCCAGACCTGCACTGTAGAGTACAAATGGCATTCAAGAAAGACAACCCTGAGTGGGATGGTAGATCACCTTGAAGCCAGACACATACTCTTCCCAAAGCAGGATATAGATTATGTGGAAGCAGCAAGTCACTTCCAACACACTCCCCAAATGCGCTCAGAAGCATTTGCTATCCTGCAGCAAACACAGTTTATGGCAACAAAGGTGTTCTTTGCATTTTTCTTTTTCATAGTCTCTTTAACTTTTCGTTATCTAACATAATGCCCGAGTTCAAATTTTATTGATGAGCCATTTGTTCTCTGAGATATTTGGAGGAATTTAGGGAAAAGTAATCACAATTTTTCGTATTTTTAGCTTTTTCTTTGAAAATGCACTAGTACTAGCAGTGCTGTAGCAGTGAAGGACCCCTGTACCCTCACTCTTGTCCATTTTTCCCAGCAACTATCATCTGGTTCAATGCCAGACATTACGTCTCCCTAGAACTTCTGCTTGTTACTAAATTTTTTTTTGTTTTTCAAGCATAAACCAAAATGCTGTACCAAAAATGGTGTTAAGAAGAAAAACACTGTAACTCACTTAAAGCTTTTTACCACTGAGAACAGGGCACAGGGTATTTTTGGACACCATTCAGATTGATATAGACAAAAAAACTCACAAGTAGTGATATTAACTGACATTTCTTACAACACTAAAAGCTCCAGGACTCCTACCTTGGATTTTTGCAGCAGCTGAGGCTTTTTTGTTTGGTGAAGCTCTGACTTGTGAGATACAGTAAGCAAATCATTCCTCAATTGACTTGAATGTCAGGGCGTGACACAACCTTCAACACTGCAGTGGAGTCCTGTAGACACCAAGCTGCTCATTGGTAGTGAGGAGATGGTCAGGAGCCTCAGGCACGGACTCTTTCTCCATGAGACGATCTCTGATCACAGCCCCAGTATGGGGCTTATCCTGAGCTTCCTTTTCATGGGACTGAGCCAAATCCATCTCGTCTCATCTAATCTTTTCTGACAGCTAATATCCAGCCTTCTGGTGTTACTAGTGTTTCTTCTATCCCATTCATCCTTTTGTAATAATGAGATGATCTGGAAGAAGGTGGCTTGGTCTGCCTACAAGCAATGCTTACTGGGGTGAAATGTGATTTATCTCCTTCAATATTAGTCCATATTATTTACCAGAGTTTTCCTTCAGTTTTTCTTGTTTTCTTTTCGCATCTGCCACTCATGTCTGACACAGCACCTTTGAATTAGTGCAAACTACAAGTGCTGAAGTGATGTTTTTACAGGATAGATAAAATCATCAGTTCAGATTCATGTTTATGAAAGCCAGAGAGAATAGGAAGAGAGTTCTTCTGGCACTAATGCACCTGATACTGTTGGACTACATGAAACAAAGTTTGTACAAACACAGATAATACTCCCCCTAGGGGACATTAGCAATGGATTACATCCCATCTTCTTACGTACTTCTTTTATATGGTTTATGAACACATTATGCATGTTTGTGCTCAAGCGAAGGAGATTTGTCACCCACTTTGCTTTTTAAAAGCTTGTGTTTCAGTATGTCACTAATGTTGGCTACACGGGCATTAAAAACGGGATATGGCACCTGAACAAAAGACGCCATAAAGTAATTTTGGTCCTGAGCTGAAGCATATCCAAGCACAATTACACCTCTGGCCACATATGGGCACTATGAGAACCCAGCCAGGACTGGCTGCACAGCATCAATCCACTCCACGGGACCTGCCCTTCTCCAGATCGACAGACCTGCAGGAATCAGCATGGAAGATCAGGATATGCTTGTAAAGCACCTACATCAGAAGACTGAGATCCATGGAATAGGATCTCATTTGCCACGTCTATTGACTACTTCACTCAAATGTTCTGGTTTGAGACAGGGATACAAATTGGAAGACAATGGCTTTGAGCTTGCTGAGATTTTGCCCAGTCTAGGAAATAAATGGATTGGATTAATGTCTGTCCATAGAAAAATTGTCAAAAGATGTTTCAGAGCAAATGCCAAGAAGGCAAAGATGAAAAACCAGAACTCTGAATGGGAATTAAAAGAGTGAAGGACGTTGATAGTACTGCTTAGGATATCTGACCACTGGAAATAAAGAGCTGATGAGCAAATCAGGATGTATGAGAACACCAACTGCAATATTTGAAAAGCTTCATCATTTGAAATAGCTGATCACCAAACCTCTGCATGAAGGGAAGGCTGAGGAAACTTACTGGGTTTTTTTGCCAGCTGATGATTGGTGTAAAAGATTGAGGGCTTTTTTATTTTCTATGTATATTTTAACAAACAAATGTTTGTGTCCTAACAGAATCGGTTAAATTCAAATGGAATTTGAATTCCCAGTTTGATTTTTTATCATTCAATTCTCCACACTATTTTGTACAGCTAATGGCAGCAAGAGCAGCACGAAGCAAAAAAAAAACCAACAAAACAAAGAACAGACAACAGTGACGTGCCCAGAGAGCATACTACCATATACCAGAGTGTTAGGTGAGGCTTGCTGGAAAGGAAATATGGTCTCGTTTTCTCACAAAATGAGAAAAATTCAAATATATCTTTATGTAAACCCAGAAGGGATTGAATGCTGTGTGAATGAGATAAATACAGTCTTCTTGACTAATCCCTACCTGAACCTCATTTAAAGCCTCCTCTTTTTTTTTTTTTTTTTACAATTATTATATTCTTGTGAGTTTAAAAATTGCTGCTGTATAGGAGAGGCGTTTCTGTATGAAGATTAGAGCTTTTTTAATATTTGCCTTAGAAGTGTTTTCTAAATTTGGATTGAGCAGGTATTTTATTTCTTTCCACAGAAAGAAATGGGACCACTGAGGTTGACAGAGACAACCTAAGATCAACTTGTCTGATGCCATCCTGCCCAAAGCAGGGTCAGCCAAAGAAAGTTTTTCTTGACCATGCCCAGTATTTAGGTGCCAGGTCATCTTATTTGGGAAGAAAGATCTTATTCATCTCTTATTTGGGAAGAAATACTTCATGTGGGTATAAAACATCCACAAAGAACTTAATTTCATTTAAAAAAAAAAAAAAAGAAAGAAAAAAAAAAAAAGAAGAATTGTATCCAGTCACTGCACTGACATGAAAACATGTTTATTGATCTGACCAGAAGGCCCCAGAAGTCCTCGTATGTCTATTATTTGAATGTCATTGATTTGGGAACCAGACCTCAATAAATCAAAAGAGAGGGGGCTGCAATTTGTTGCACTGGTACACTGGTTTACATCTCTGAATATGTATTTTCTGCAGCACTTTGTCATTCCAGTTCAATTAGAGAATATATTCCAGTTCAATTAGAGAATAAATCTACCCACAACTATACAGCAAAACCCATTTCAAATTAAGGAAGGCATATAGTCTCCCCTGAAGGCCTTCACATAATTATTGTGGATTTCAATTACAAAACAATTCAAACAACTGTAGGGATCATTTTATAAGGGGACATTTGAAAGAGTATATAGGGCTAGCTTGGACAAATACAGACTCAGTTATTTGTCTTTCAACCAGTTCCACAAGAGAAAAATATTTAATGAGTCTGCTCTCATGGTTAGAATGAAGTGTGTGCTCATGAGATTTCAGGATTGAATTTCAGGATCTAATCCTGCAATTTTTTTCCAAGTATTCTCAGTAAAAGTAGTAAAAATACTTCCTGCTACGTGAGTCTTCAGGAATGTATTTCCCAGGGAAAAAAAATGATAACAGCAAACAAATACTGATGACTTTAAGACTAACAACATGGAAGAGGATTTTTAAAAGCTCATGACTAAAGAGTATGAGTAATATTTGATGCACAGCAAAACAAGCAAGTAAATATTTAAGTGGGGATGAAGATCCATTAAAGTGTGGGGAGCTTTGCAATGGTTTCCCTGACGTGATTTTAAATTATATGGCATTTCAATAGTACTAACAATTGCCAGATTTTCTTCTGCTGTTGGTGACTTTAGAAGAAATATAAAAACCCAGTGCTAACCCAGTAAGTATGACTGGAGTTTTAATGGCAGTGTAAGATAAAAATGGCAGTGTTTTTACTAATTGCATGAATTTCAAACCAGCACAACTTTATGAAAATGAATGAGAATCATTAGCAATTAATTTTAGTTTGTGCAACCTGAGGTTTAGAAGTAAAGAACTGCTTAAAATGTTTATGATGAAAAACAATATGAGCATCTATAGCATCTGATTAATGCTGTGTCAATAACTGTGTTCAGAGACCGAAATACCAGAATTCTGTCATGGACAATTTCTTTGCAAAGAAAACACAGGTTTCAGGTAATAAGCTTCTCTCAGTCTACTTCTAACATGTGCTTCATAACAAATGAAGCAACACTTTTGCCAAAACTAGAGAAAGAACTACAGCAAAATTCTGTTCATGACATATCAAGGTATGTGGAAGTTTTGAAGCCTATAGAATGCCTTTTGTTTAACCTCCTGTTTTTGACTGCAGAAAATTACAAGCACAATGGAGAGAGAATATACCAGCTGAGGGGCTAAACGAAAGGTTTCTAATGCATGTACAGAAATAGCCTGTATACATGGAAATAGCACCTAAATACATACATAAAGCTTTATTCGGGTTTCCCAAATCAGTGTTGACTTCATTAACTCCTAAAAATAGCCTTGTGAAACCTTTTTCCTTACAGGAACATAAACAGTACTGTGACTGTCCTATAATAAGCAGTGGTAGGTTGGTGCACTTGCACCAGCCTAAAAGAAGCTGATGTGGCCTTCAAAATCTTCAACTCTAAAGAACCTAAAATAAATAATTGATTTATGAAATGTCTATCTCAAGGAAAAGAAAGACTAATAAACAGTTATTTAACACTTAGAGCACCAGAGTCCTCCAGGCTGACAGTAAAATCAGTGATTTGGAAAATATTTATTGACATCTACACTACACACTTACTCTCCAAGGAGTTACCTTAAGTATTATTAAGCAAAACTGACAGGTTGAATGATTGCAGCATTAACAAACAGGTTCTCCTTGGCAGACAGGAAGCCTTATAATTCATGCTAAGATGACATCTGCCATTTACAATTGCTTAAAAAAGACAAAGAAACTCTACTACAGTGCTGTAAAGTCAAGTGTTTTATCTTTTACCCTGATATCCTACACTTTCAGTTTGAAAGCTATTTACTTTTAATATATACAGAAAGTTCCAAGTCTAGAAATGACAAATATAGACCTTGGCAAGGTGACAGTGACACTTGGTACTTGCTCTTTTGATACCATTTGCTACATTTTTAGGTACAAAAAACTCTCAGGATGGAAACATTCATTAGGAAATTATGTCTTTCAGCCAACTAAATGTCCCAATGAGCACTGCCTTAGAATCCTGGCAACATAGTCATGATCTAACAAGCTCTGACAATGCATGCACTGTTGTCTTGTTACCCATTTGATGTCTATTGGTGAGAAATACTCAAAAAATAATTTGGCCTCAAGCCATTCTAGAAAAATATAAGAGATAACTGGACATATCCATTAAAACTGTGTCTATAGGAAGTGGAAGAAAAGGAAAACTCTCTCTCCTGTGTACTGATGCCCGCGTTCACACCAGCTTCAGAGGCCTCTGTAGTACAGGTGTGAGCTCACTCACATACAATCAGAGAACCATCAGATGCTTTCTTTCCCACTCACATCGGCCATTAGGTATGAGCCCAGCTAACACCTACAGCCATGTGCATGTTACCTTTACATCCCTGCCCTGTTCTCAGTGTGCAGATGCCTTGGGTGGAGAAGAATCCAAAACAATGGTTCTCACACATTTTTTGCCATGCACAGACCTTCCTCCAGCTGCTGTATTGCCTACTGGCAGCACATTTATTCTGCAGGATCATAGTGGAGCACTTACCCTGGTTCTCTGTATGCTATAGAGATGAGAACTCATTTCTGATGAGTACATGATAAGCTCACGCAACTTGTTCTACAGAGTGTTAGAAGCAGACTAAAATAAATTAGTATATGATAGAAATCTATACATAATACATATTTCCATGTAGCTTTACTGAATAACTGTGTGTTAAATGTATCGTTTCATCGCGGGTTACTCTGTAGTTGCTTGCCTGATGTTCTCTCCACATGTTTATCTGCTCTGTTATGCAAGGTTTGTTTGCAATTAAAAACCCTTCTATGGTTTACCCAGGAGCTCAGTGTGATCACATGCTGTGTGACAATGTAGGAAGGTCTCCATCAGGCAAAAGGTATGGAAGTCTGTTCGTGGAAAGACTTCCTTAAGGATAAAAAGTCTTGCCTGTTGAATTCTAACAGTTTCAGAGACTCTTACTGAAGTGGTCTTCACAATTGTTTTTCCATCTTCTTTGATAGGGGCTCTTCTGCTCCAAGAAAATTTGAAGTATGAATGAAAAAGCTTGGCATTTACTGTCACTACATGTTCTGTACTTGCATGCCTGAAAAAGATGGGCTGTAGAAAGAACTGGTGATGAAATTACATTCTGAGATAGCTGATATCTCCCAACAGAGGTTTAAGTTTGGGGTTGTGTCTGGTTGAGTGGTAAACAGTCACCCCCAGAGCTGGATGCAACTATTTTGTTTTTATTCAGTTCAGTGTTTGCTTTTGATAGGAAGTGTATTAGATAGCTTGCAAAAAGCAGGGGTAATCCTGCTTCCCATGAATGCAGTTTTGTTTTGGAATTACCATAAAAAACAGTCCCAGACAGACTTCTTCTCCAGGCTTTTAAATTTAATTATAAGATCAGAAACCTGCTGAACTTTCCTGTAGCTTCCACACAGATGACAATTCATTTCTATCCCTACTCACTTTCCTAACAGCACTGGATGTGTGAGTGAGGGGGAGATCTACAGTTGCTGGAAGCTTGTACACAGCCTGAATTCTCATAAAATAATAACAACAAATGAAAAATGCAATAAAAGACATGACATGGCTTTTACTAGCTCAATCTAATTTATTGCCCAAAAGCTTACTTTAATATAAAATGCCATCAAGTAAAGACATGGTTATAAAGTTAATAGCAAATGCAATGAAGGGAAAAAGAATCAGGAGACAATCTCCTTAGAGGGCTCAAGAATCTTCAGAGCTCATAGATCATCATTAGAAGTTCCACAATTGCTCAGTGCCTCAGTTTCTCCTGTAGGAAAATACATCAGTCATATTTTTCTTCTCCTTCTTGTTCTCTGCTTTACCTATTTTGTGCCATATTGTGCAACTTTTATTCAGAAGAGTGAACTGTGATACTCTAGCACTGACTTTACAGAAACTACCAATCAAACTCCTTATCAACCTAAGACAGGGTTACAGTTTATCAGCTTTCTGAGGTGAGGGACTGTTTATCCTTATGGGTTTCAATAGTATTTAACAAAAAAGACCCAATTTTCATAGGTTCATTTTCTGTGATCAAAACCCTAACAAACCTTTTGCACGTTTTTACCTCAGGCATTCTTTTTCGGCCCAGTCTATGCATGTGACTAGCTCTTGAATATCACCTTCTATAGGGTGATTTTGACAATTTAGCATAACAGATTAAATTAAGTGATCAGTTCTGTGGAGATGTAAATACCCAGTTGACTGGATGCACTCTAATGCAGACATTAAAAACTGGAGGTAAGAGTATCAAGTCCAATTTATATGTCAGCAACATCTGTGTCTTCTGCCAAACCACTGTGCAGCTTTCACACTGCTGCCAAAGCCCCACGCTGCTGCTGGTTTAATACCAGCGGCTTGTGCGGCTCAGAGCTGCCTTCACTGACTACAGCAGGCACAAAGGTGCTATGGATTGCAACATTAAGGAATCTTTAACAGCGGGGGATTAACGGCAACTGTTACTGCTGGATGCTAAATACCTCAATCGCAATTCCCTTTCACATTCACAGTTTTAGCATTACGACTTCCCTGGCAGAGAAATGTAAATTTTGGAACACTTCCCAAAAGCAACATACTTTCCCTTTCTTTCCCTAAGTTGTTCCAAAGCAGTGTTCATTATGCATTAAGTTACAATCCCCTTAATTGAAGGCTGAATAAGAATTAAACAGAAGCCCTGGCCCTAAGCTATTGCACATATGAACTCTAGGAGAATGAAAAGAAACATTTCGAAGCAGAGAGGAGTATCTTGACTCAGAGGTAAACATCAGAGGTAAACATCAGTCTACCATTTATGCTTTGGATTTCATAACGACCACTGTGAATCACAAGATTCTGCTGCCCAACTGCTTCTGCTACTCTCATGTCATAAATATTCTAAGCTGATGGAAGCAGATGTTCATTTTTACACAGAGGTCACATATAGTGTCCTATATAGTGCATGTCTGCAAGGCAAAATAATCTGATGTGTTATATAAGCAGAATTGCATTTTATTACTCTTTTTGCCTGTCACATAACCAGACCTCAAGTATACAAAAAGTTGAAAGTTATCTGTCCAAGAAATAATTGAGGTTAAGATCAGGATATAAATATGACCCTGTGACATCAACTAAATTTTTGGAAGCCCCCATGGATTGGGAAAGTAGCAATGAATTTCAGTAAACAGCATTAAAAGTGGGGTTGCAGAAAGATAAACAAAAGAAAACACTGTATTTCAAAGCCATTGACAATCCTTTTTCTTGGCAAGTTAGCTGCAGTAATCTCCAACCAAAAGTGCCTTGAATAATAAATGTGAAGAATTGGATGGCACACGGAGTATATGTATAGGGAGGGGGCAGAGATGCAATTACCGATAACTACTCCGAGGCTGTACAGGATGCACAGCGTAGGCTACTCGGGCACTTCGCCACGAGTCTGAGTTAGCACTAAAGTTTTGCTAGTAAACCGTGACAACCACTGTTTTATTAGGTTCAGCAATAGAAATGTATCACCTTGCCACACAGCATTACAATACAATGCACTTAAAAATCTAGGATGCTGCTGCAGCCTGAGGGTGGGGTGAAATCACTAGAATGAAGAATTGGAGCTACAGTAAAGAAGGCTGTAACACCCTCAGAGGATTTTTAACACACTGGTCAAGTTGACTGAGGTACCAACATTCATTTAGCACCACTCCAAACCTGTGACATCTGCAAGTTCTACGCTGGCAACACAGCATCAGCACCTCCCTTCTCATCAGGGCACAAGCACCTCAGCGGAACAGAGTGGCCAAGCCAGCAGCTGGCCCGGGGGGCCAGGCTGAGGGCAAAGAGATCTACACTCCTGCCAGGATGCCTGCTCACTACACAGAGGCTCCATGTTCAGAGGCATCAGAGCTGATGGTGCTCCTCTAACTCATTTCCCAGCGCATCATCCCATGAAACAGGGATGCTGAGAGGCCCTGTCTTAAAAGCCAAAACATGGACATCTCTACCTAAGGTTCTCCAGGTCTGCTCTTTCCCCAGCCCCCCAAGGGGAACTCACACAGGTTTATCCAGCCACACTGCCAGATAACTGAAAGCACTTGAAAATTTTCCAGCCTGCCTGAATCAGGCAACCTGAACCATTTTCACTTTTACTTGTTGGACATAAATGGAGTTTTTAATTTCTATGGAGAAAGCCATATTCTAAGAAGCAAAATTATTGAGACTAAGTTGCAGAGTGAGAGATTTCTGATGCAACAATGCATGAATTAGAAACTAAAGTAACCAGTCTCACATGGATTACTCAGTAAACCATATCATGATGGTGGTTTAATTAGAATAAGATTAATTAGGATCCAGTTGACTACTATACAGAAACCGACCCTCTTCAGTTGGCATGTGCTGATTAGGACAAAATTCACCAATTAAATGACTGTTCTAATTGGAAGCTGAAAAAAGTTAGCTGCTGCAGGCAAACTGATGACCAGGCAACGTGCCATGTTGGGGGAAAGTAATCAAAGATAACCCAGTGATTTTTGTAAGTAATACTGAATTCTCAAAAGTTTCTGCAAAGTCAAAATCAATGGCTCACCTGGGAAAAAAAATACTGTTCCCACTGACTCTTTTCCAAAACAACTGGTAATTCTTTCAAAGTATTAAAGCCAACCTAACCTTGCAGCAGGGGATAGCTAAATACTCTCCAGCTCCATTTCTGAATATGATAGTGCTTCCCAAGGGAAGGAAGCAGATATTGTCAATCTGTACTTCTGCAGTTCCCAAGACAGAGATGTGCCAGATCTAACAGCTTGCTATCAAAAAACTGAATCCCAGTGCACTCTTTTCCCACCTCTTCTGCTCTTAATTGCCAGCTTCTGCTGTTTCTCTTTACAAGACCTGGTGCTCACTTGACCTTTCTGTAAGCTGGTTCCATTCATTAATTTTGGAAGAAACTAGCAGAACGAGGCAAAAGAAAATTAACAGTTTTCTTCCAGGCTGGGTAGTTGAATTGTCTCTCCATAAGGTCTGATGAGGGCTATAATAGAAAATGCAAGATTGTATGGTAGGGATAGGAAGAGGAAGGGGAAGAGGGTCAGAGAAATGGGATTTCCCCTTTCAGCAGCAAACAGCCATAAGACCAGATGCCATCAGGTCTCTAGGAACACATTCGGTGTCTATTCAGCCAATAGCTCTGTTCCTGCAGCAGTCACTGGCTTCAAGTATTCCCACTGACCAGGCAACTGCTAACTACCTTTAATTGCTGGCAGAAGTTCAAGTGTCAGCAATTCCAGAGCGGAGGACCAAGAACAGATATCTGAAACAGATGCTGCAGACAGCTCTGCTCCCCAGTCCTGGTGGGGGGTGAATCTCTGCTAATTCAGGTGGTCATGCCTGTGTGTGACAAAAGAGGATGGTGTTTGATCGCTGATGGCGATATGAGAGAGGGCCTCCTCCAACCTGGGGGAGGCCGAAAGTCCTGGCCAGAAAGTGAAAAGACGAGCAGAGTCTCCAAATTTCTTGCTTCAGATAGTTGTTTTAATTAGCGTTATCAGAGAGACGGAGTGCCNTAAAATCTCTAGATTTTTCACTCTGGAACATCACCACAAACTGCTCTAACATTCAGTTCAAACCATCTTAGATTCAAAAGTTTCCCAGAGAGTTGGCAGCTTCCTCCATGGATAGAGGTCAAAATACACCCTGTCCAGGGGGGTCACACGGCTTAAAACAGGCAGAGGAATGTCCTCTGCATTTTGGATATCAACAGTGTTTTAGTTTGGGAAACGCTGTATATTGTGCACTCATGGCTCTAAGGCACACAAAGCCAGCTCTGGCATTCAGCACTTTCAGTACAGCCACTTCTTATTTCATGACTTGCCTGAAATAAGCAATTTGCAGTCAAGTTGTGCACAGTGATAAAGCCTCAAAAATGGCTTGAAGCACAGCATTTGGTGGCTTTATGAGGCCAGGGAAGACTTATGAGCTGAGTCCAGGCTTTATGCCACAAAAGCACTCAAAGGATAGAGCTTCGGAAGAATCTGCCATAGAGAGGAATAAGTAGTGCCATCTACCTGTCTGCAGGTAGTGAAGCAACTGACACTGACTCCACTTATTTCTGAAGACCCTGGCACTCTTTATCAGGATGCCAGTAACATGCATTCATTTGTGTGCACCCACAGGCTTAGAGGTGTTCAGGGTGGGGTGCTCCTAATCAGCTTCTCGCCAAATAAAATCAGCACTGAAATACCTGAGTGCACTGCATACATAAGCCTGTTTCATGTGTTTCCTTAGGTTACAAAATAACTCATTTTGTCATCTCAGATGAGGAAAATATCAGATACTCAACCTAAAAAGATAACTGCACTGCTTTTTGTTTCACAGCTCAATATGGAAGGTTCAATTAAAAAGTCATTGCTTTGCTATGTACCACAAACACTATTAAACATAAATACTCTAATAGAGACATTACACAGCTTCCATTGAACATCATGACTCCTATGGACTAGTCCATTAACAATAATTAAATTAAGCCCTATAACCATTTACAACCAAGTAAGAGTATGTAGATCACAATTAATTGGCTAAGGGTATGGGTAAAATTTTAAAGTGTCATCAAGAATATGGTTTCTAACCAGAAGGAAAATTTCGCTTGTTCATCTGGGAGCCAAACTCAAAATGAAGCAAACTACATGTTTTTTAGGGAAAGATAATTCCACGAATAACTTCCCATAATGAAAACACAAAATAAGGGCTGCCACACAGCAAAGTTTCACCAGATCCAAGAATTCCTTACATTTAATATTAAATAAGGTCAGATGCATTCTGAAATTTAAGGTCCTTTTCTTCCATGAAGGATAAATAAATGTAATAGTCCATACTTCTCTTAATTGGGATGTGCATAATTGGAACAGCACTGTATTAGGATACATCTCAGAGAACCTTTTTAGCTTAATGATAGTGAATGATCATGACAACTGTTTAACTGGGATAGTATTACCAAAAATTTTCCCTTAATGGGATACATGAAGATTGAGTCAGAGGGTTAAGTGGTGTTTAACTAAGTGTGAAATTCTAAGTCCATGTCCCTTAATAAAGAAATTGTTGAATAATAATTAATAGAAGAAACTGAAATGAACTGTAACGAATAAAATCTGAAGCCTTGTGTTTATAGACGGCACTAGAGTAACAAGTACACACACAAAAAATGTACTTCAGAAAAATAACTCCTTTTTTTCCTTCCTGAACAGATTGCTATTTTTCAACTGTTTTTCATTAATTGAAGTAACTGAGAGACAGTTTTGCAAAATAATTTTATCTGAGGCTAAAATGAAGCAGTTCATTGTGGTGGTTACCTTTCCTGGATGGGAATGACTTTACCTGGATAAAGAGACCACATGATGGGTTGCTGATCTATGGCTGGATAGGCATAACATAGAACTGCATTTACAATGAGAAAAGCTGATGAATAAATTTCATTATCTGATCATGCTTACCAATACTGGCTTAAGATTTAAAGTTCAGTGAATGCTCATCAGTAAACCCATTAGCCAAGAACCCTCATGGTAAGAAATGAGCAAAGCTGCACTGTCAGGCAAGAGGCATTGTATTTTACACTTCAGTGGCAGGCATTTTACAGAAAACTGTTTCTAATATTAACTCAGAGGTTGTTGCTACCTCGTGACTGAGGTAATGGTTAGGCTCCACACCAGGGAGAGCGCATGTCTTCCTCCTCTCAACTCCTGCAGTCAGGCATACACAGGAGGAAGAACAAAACTACTTCCAGTCTCATCCCACCTGGCCAGCCTCAGTATGAAGCCAGTCCTGAGTATGCCTCTAAACCAGGACATCCATTGAATGGGGAGCAAGTCAGAAACAAACTGTGACTCCTTCATCTGTGGTAGTGAATCACCCTGCCTCAAGAACAAGACTCACAGGGAAGCAACAACTGAGTCCTTTCTCCTAGCTAACATAATACTTATATGACTTGGCATCTTTCAGACTTCTTCTATGGCTGCTTCAAATCAGGACAGCTTAATGAGGGACGCAAACATTGGATAGATGTCCTCATTAACGAAAATTTAGTACCCTATTTGTACTGCAATATGTCTTGCTTTGTTATTTTGGAAAAAGCTGGTATTTAAGAGTGGCTGCTGAGTTAACACACTCAAGTTTCACCATCAATCTGTCCAAATTAATATTATTGGGCTGTGCAAGGGATAACCTACAAAGAATGTGGTTGAAATATTTCTCAGCTGAAGTTAGCTGTTCAGCCTAACTGCTCCCATCTAATTTAGAAGTGCTTCCATGTGATACAGTTAGTGCCATAGTATAATACAGCACCAACTTACACAGGTGAAAGCACACTTTTGGAGATTCAGTTGTGTATCTGCAAGGGTTTTGTGAAGGTATGTTCTCCCACCACCCAATCTCACTGTTATTTCCCATAGCCCTGCTCCAGGGATAGCCACCATGGCAGTCATACTGGATGCAGTCGTGATGGCTGCATCTGGCTCAGAGTGGTTTCAGGGAAGACAGATAACAACACAATAGCCAAGGGCTAACTGGAGCAATGAGCTCACCTAACCATAGTGCTGGTCAATGTCTGACTCAAGCCAAATTTGAAAGAAATTAACTTCTGCAATTGGTATGCAAAAAGGACTGACTCAATCATTTTACTCCCTAAAGAGTGGACAGTCCAGGGAGGGTCCACTAAGCTGTCCTGCAAGGCAGTGGGTTGCATGCCATGATCTCCCCTTGAGTACGGGCAGCTCTCAAGGTTGCACGTCCAGCTTGAGAGAATTCTTATCATGTCAGGTACTTGGTAAGTCAGTTTGGAATAATTGTGCTGAAACTTTGGAATCTTGATAGAAATGATTGATCGTGCACATCTAATCCTTTAGATATAAATCACTGACCAAGTCTGGAATGAAGTCTGGATGCAGCCTCACCTAAACTCCCCTCTAAGGACAAGTTTAGAACTCAAGGGGGTCCTTTCTGAACCTCATATCTCTCTGGGAGGGTTCCCCTTGCAGTTTCATCTGACCCTGTCCTCTATGCAGTAAATAAACAAGTGTTTTCATTGAATCTAATTAAACCATGGCCATATTTACTACCAAACTTTGTTAAATCATTGTTTTGTATCAAAAAAAGTATTGCTACTTCCCTTGTACGAGTGAAGTGCCTCACTTCATCTGTGAACAGCTTTTCACTAGTATAGCTACAATGTTCAAGGACAAACACCTTGGAACATCACAGGGACTTGTAATAGGGACTAAATTGTAGTCAGACATCTGTCATCAGATATTGCTTCTTTTTAATTAAATGACTAAACATATCTATACAAGATCAGCACTTGGACAAATTATCTTTTAAACAAACAGCAACACAAATATATGTACATTGTTTTGTTATATTATGTTTTGCTGTGGTCGTTTTTTTTAAATTCCATGACCCTCCTTTGACAAAGGAGGATTTCTGATTAAAAGTAAATAAAGAGATAGCTAATGCTACTGAACACAAAAAGGGTTTGCTTTTTTTTTTTTTAAGATTTTCCTGAATGAATGTTGAAAGCGAGTTTTCTAGTTATATGCCTTCGTTCTCATCATTAGCATAGTAAATTCAATGTTATTTATTGGTAGGGAATACAGGGACATTTGCTTGGATGGGTCTGAAAATGTACAGTCTTTATTATGAAATTCATTTTCATGGATAGGTTGGCAGGCTTATATCAATGCAAATAAAATGTTGGCTGTTGTGCACAATTCCTACTTTTTATCCTTAAATGGATAAAAATAGGTGAATGAGGTAAAACTCTTTCATTTCAAATCCATCAAAGCCCAATTATTTTATATGGACTTTCTCATTCCCTCAAAATATAATCAAATTATACATAATAATAAATAGTACATAAACTATAAAATATATCAAATTACAGTAATGCATAATTGAATAAATTTTTATAATGATATATGACCAACATTACAAGATAAGAAAGCAATGCAATATTGCTGCTTTCATTCACTTGCTTTTTCTTACTTTTTGTTAAGAAAGAAGTTGTTTTCTTTATGCATTTCATTCTGGTTCAGAACTTCAGAAATGACACTTGATTTGTCTGGTTGTCTCTTGAAACTGTACATCAGTGGAGTTATTTCTGATTTACCAAGAGGAAAAACAAAAGATATGATGAAAAGATCTATCTATGGAACTACTCCTCATGCAGCAGGAGATCTGGATGTGGCCCACTCATCACTGGGCATTACTTGTCCCTCCGTGCTCTAAAACAGAGCGGAACAGTGGATTTGAGCCTGTGATATGAATATATTGAGATGTAGTGGGCAGCTGCAAAGACTAAACCCAATAGCTCTGGAGTTTCCAGCTCCAAGTGTTAGCTAGGATAAAAGACATCATAAAAGTAGGAGTTGATACAGGGATGAAATGCATTTACTATGCAAAAAATATGAATTATGTATGTGAAAAGTAATGTGGGTAATAGAACATTATTGTGTACAAAAATAATTCACTGCAAACAAACTTCTGAATCAGTGTGGATCCAATTGTTCCTCCTCCTTGGTCTGACAGAGATAAGACAATTTCTTGGAATTATTGTATGCAGAGCATCTTCAAGTGCATGTGGATCCTGTCACATTGCTACTGTCATGTACATATGTCCACCAAACTAAATAAAACATCACACAATCAGCTATGGCATGACTGTACATTGACACATTACTTTTCTAAGTGCAAAACTGCAGCCAACAGTCCATCCAACTGATTTTCAACTGTATCTTACAAGAGCGAGACTTCGGAAGCGTCCTGTAGGATAATTACAGTAGGTCACAATCAAACTATGGATAACCCTATGGATTATTCAGGCATACTGTCTATTTTTCCATGACATTTCCTGTTGTAATGAGCTTCTCTAGAGAAGTAAACAAGACCCACTGTCTCTGCTTAGACATGTTTGAGGAATAGCTTGAACATTTTCCGGATTGCATGAGGAAAAAACCCATAAAATGACAAGGAGACAAGAATGATGGAAAGGCATGCACATCACAGCTGTGCAAACTCCAAAGCCTCATAATCTACAAGGGTTCTCCTCCACGCTGGTAATCTTTGTTATGTGTTGGCTGAGTTGCTCAATCCTTGGATAAGCCAGCCCCGAGACTGTGCCTGTGGAGGCAGGAGCTGCTGGGGCGGCAGGGAAGGGATTGGTTCTGCAGCCGACTTGTAAAGTCTGATTAAGTGATCTGCCACTGGTGGAGTCCTTCAGTGACCTGATGGCTATTTCTGTGTCTAAGACATTTGTGAAACAGCCCCAGCATGTGATGCCCTTGCTGACGCATACACACACCAACTGGGCAAGGTGGCCAGTGGCTTTTATCTTACAGCTAGGAAAAAAGCCTACGCACACCTATTTCCTCCCATTTGCTTCTAATCTAAGGACTGAAAATGCCATGTTAGATTGGAATGGGAGCTGCATTAACAAAAAAAAGCATAAACAGAAACAAAAAAATCAGAAAAAGATAAAAAAAAAAACAAAACAGAAAAAATAGGAAAAAGAAAAAGAAGAAAAACAAAATCAAAGAGATTTCAAACTAATTTTCAAATTCTTTGATTCATTTGAAATTTTTCCTTCCCACAGCAAAACTGTCAGCCCACTTAAGCAAAGTAGCTTCAAGCATTAAACTCAAACTCTGCTTTTACACTGCTTTCTTGTGTACATTTAATAGAAACAGACTGACAAAAACATAACCTATAGAATGCTAAGATGTTGATACTTCCATGAGAAATATGTTCTAGGACAGAGAGGTCAAAAACTTCAATTACTGACAGCTTCTACAGGTACCACACCAAAAATCTGTCCTTTCATTCTCTTGCACAATGTGATTCTCTTGCACTGTAGACAATTCAGTAGCCTGCACTGCTCCATCTTCTCTTTGTGAAGTGTTTATATATTTTGGTATTGCAGTGGGGATTCTGTTAGATTTATTTAAACCAGGATCTACACACACAGAGTTAATTCTTTAATGGAGATTCCCACATTTTAAAGTACTGACAAAAATTTTTCCCTTATAGAAAAGGCAAATGAATGCATTTCTTGAATGTTTTTAATTATATAATACATTATCATGATTCACTAAAAACAAAAGTACTTTTGTATGTCTGAGTAAGTCACTAGCACCATCAGAAAACCCTCCCAGCCAAGATAAGCAGGCTGATTTTCATTATTCAGAGTGTTCTTGTGCCTGATACCTGTCTCTGTGCCTTACCTATTTCAGCAATACTTCTGTTTCCCAGTGCTAGGGCATCCTTGTGACAATGACACCAGAAGAACATGTTGACCACATTATACTGATATTATGAATGATGAACTTTCAGTTCTGGGTGCTCTATTAGATAGTGGCTACAGCTATAAAACATCTCCTTCCAAGTAAGCTGCCCTGAAAAGGTAATTATTGCTCCTGCAAATTTCTGTACATCATCAGAATGGCAGACGGACATGTTAAAAACCAGCATTACCCACAATGTCACTCAAACACCTGATCAACATAGTAACCCATGGCACAATTAAATCAATCATTCATAGCACACCCTGAATAATTAATTAGATACACAGGTTCCTTTAACAATCCCTTAAATGATTTGCACTCCTATTATTCTGCACACCAATAGAAATTGTTTTCGAGACAGTGAATGACTATTATATCTTCTGGTATCTACTGAAAGGCTCGCAATCATGTTCAGTTTGAGTTTTAGGACATTTTTTAATCCTATAGATTCCTACAATAGTTCGGTATCCATTAATATCCACTTCATGCCAAGTACTTCTTAACTGCTGAGGACAGATCTGAGGGTAGATCACTCAGAAAGAATGGTCAAAAAATGAAGGATGAGTTAGTTGCCAGGCTGTAAAAGGCTGAATTGGTATTTCTAGCAATGACTTTAAAAAAGAAAATATGATCAATTTTGTATTCTTTCTCCTACCCAATGCCACAACTTTGTATTCACCACCTGTACAAGGAAATATCCATAACCTAAATTGTGGATCTAGTTTCCAATGCATTGTTTATGGACACAACCATATCAGAATACTTTCAATCATGCTGTGAATAGTGGCACGGCCAAGTGAGTCTGTCTTATCTAGAAAGGAACTGTATGACTTGAGTTTGCCCATATTTTTCCTTGTAAATGGGTTCCAGGTGTATGAGACCACAAGCAGCTGAAGGAGGCACAGCTGGGGAAAAATTATGTTCATCCATTTCACATAATACTATCTGAAGAGCAAGCATCTAGTTGTCTAGGCTTCTCTATAGGTAGGGATGATATTTCCAAAGGGCATTTCATCCCTGCTTTAGAAAAATACCCTTTACAGCGGACCTCTGACTATGAGGCAACAAATCATTTTACTTACTGCTTCATACAGAAGAAGACAGATAACACTCTCAACATTTCTGCTTTATTCTGTCTTGTTTTTTTGAAAATAAGTTCCATTCCCAGGATAGTTGAGAAGCACAAACAAGTCAGTATCAGTGTTCTGCATGAGTGCAGAAAACCTTCTACAAGAAAATGGAAATAAACCCCACTTTTCCCAGATTTTCAGTTCAACTGTGTTAATGTGTAAAGAGCATTGTAGCTTTTTCTTACAGATGATCAGGGATCAGTGGATGTTTGACAGAACAGAAGGCTGACTCTGAGACAATTTCACAGACATCTTCTCAGCATTTCATTCGCCCTAATGGCGAAAGATAATTGCGAGTCCTTAAAAAATGTAATGGTAAAGGCAGTCTGGTTTGTCAGGGGTGCCAATTTTAGACAGTCCCTCCCATCTTACACATGGAGAGCACCTGCACCTGAGGCTGAACACTACAGCAGACTCCTTTAAGGCACAGAGCCTGTCAGATGGGATTACACTGGATTACACTGGTTGAAGCAAGCATTACCTGAGAAATGACTCCTTATGCTATTTAAGATTAGATCAACTGATTGTACAGTAATAGAAGTAATTTTACAAGGAAAAAGAAGTCATATGTAAAGGATGAAGCAACCTTAAGAAAGATGCAGTATGCAGTTATGAAAAGAAAGTCTTGTGCAGGCTTTATTATTTTATCAGACAGATTAATAAAAGCAATGAATGAAGGGAGCATGGCATATGCTATTTGAAATTTAGTGAGGCATTTTGGAGTCTCTCAAAACAAATATTAATTTTCTAGTTAATACAAATTACCATGGATATAAACATTATTATGAGGATTGAAAACTGACTGAAAACATAAACAAAAGGTGATGATGAATGACAATGTAGTAGTGAGAATGTGTCTACTGAGGATCACAGGAATCAGAGCAAGACATGATTATTGCTAAGTACCTCCATTAGGGGAAGGAAATACTTGTAGTAATGAAGTTTCCACATAATGCAAAACAGAGATGAGTTGAGTAGCCAAGTGTTGATAATAAAGTAATGCAAAGGGGTCTATAACAATTAGGAACACGAACAGACTGATGGTGAATTATGATTTACTCAGGGAAAATGCAGAGCCATTCAGGAACAGGAATGTATTTTATGGCATGTCTACATGTGAAAAGCTGCCCATATATCTGTACAGAACAATTACATTGGTAAAACTATCAGGGTATGTCCCTTGTGCAGCCATTCCAGTCTGGGATAGAAAGGATTTGTTTACTCTCAAGTCAAGTTACTTTTACTCCAGAAAACCCGTTCCCAAGGGAAATTATGCTGGAGTAGCTGGATGCAGCTGTGCTGTGCACTGGGCTGAGTAAGGATGCGGTTGTGCATCAGCTCTGCCACCAGCAGGATTCAGTCCCCCATTAAGCCCTGTAGGGTCTCTGCTGGGCACTGTGTTCTCCTTAGCTACACTGGCAGGACTTCTTTCTTGGGAAAGCCCCTGAGACCCAGCCATAGGGAAAGTCAGGAAGGCAGGAATGGCAAGGGGCCTGCAAATGCCATAGGTGGTAGCTCAATATGATTCTGCAATGCGAAATTGCAGCAAAATTGTGTTTAAGGGTACATAGAATTCACAGTAGGGGAAAGGGAGGTGGCCTGGTGCTCCCTGTGGTGCTCCCTTTATGTAACTACCTCGCATGGCTGTCTCAGCAAGGTGGTTCTCAGCTTTGCTCACTGTCAGAAGCACTCAGTGCAACAGAGGGGCATTTGAAGAGAAGGGTGGAAAGTGCTGACTCACAAGGAAAGACCAGAGGAGTTAAACATGTAGCTGGCTAAAAGCAGGCTGAGTGGGGAACTCTGTAGTACTTTATAAATATATTACTCTGGAGATGAATTTTCTCAGAGTGACACTACAAATCATGGCATGCAGCTAAGAAAGGTAATTTAGAGAAGGATAAAACTTCCTGACAAGGAACAGCAAACCCAAAGGGAAGATGAAGAGACGAAAACTCAGCTAATATGTGGGAGATCATGTAATCTGATTTTCTGGGCTTGAAGGGAAGGTGAATTCACAACAGGAACCACATCAAATGGAAAGCAGAAATGCTTAATATTTAACTCTGACCCTGAAGAGGTCAAAGCTACAGTGATAGACTTTAGTCTTAGGGAGCTGTGCAGACACTGAGAGTTTGAGGAGTCCCTTCCCCAGAAGGGCCACACTGTACCTGGACCTCTCCTGCAGCACAGGGAGCCCTGAGGACAGTCCTGCAGCCAAGCCTCATGCAGAGGAGCTTCATTCCCTCCACCTAGCACTATTTAATGATTAATTTCTAGTGTGGAGACAGTTCTACAATGCTCAAATAAATTGAAAGGGATCGAAGTTTAGACACTTGCTGTTATTTCTTATTTGAAAAGCCTGGCTGATGCTTGAGACAGTGTTACTGCTGTCAGGAGATAAACCAGGAGCAGGAAATCCTTCTGCCCCTCCTTGGCCTTAACAGGGGCAGACACACGAAGGGGGGTAGCCCTCTGCTATGGTAGATACAAAACTAGGGGATTACACCTACCTGGATGATAAAGTGGCACTTTGCTCAATTTGTCTTGCTAATATTCCATGCTGCAGCATGGAAACTGTTCTCAAAATAGGTTTCTAATTTCTGTACAGATTAAATGCAACCAAGCTACTTTACTTGCTGATAATTTATCTAATACCTCTTAGCTGTGCAGTCACATTCACCACAATGAGTTGGACAAGGAGATATCAGGTGTCCTGTGGAAATTCAGAGAATTACTAATAAAAGAGCAGCCTGCTTGGATTAAATATACATTAGTACTGCTCTTTCAGGCTGGCACCTCTAAATCCTTATTCTCTTGATGTCACTGCTATATCCTGCCCTGCCTGTCAGCTTCCATCTCATGCTTGTTAAATTCCTGTGCCACACACTATCTTAGCTAAGCCAACTTAAGGAAGAAGGGCCAAAATATGTTGTGAAGGATCAAGGTTCATGTCACTGTGATGGAGTGAAAGTCTAGACAAGCCTTTTCAAGGAACTAGCTGAAGTGTCACCTAAAGTTCAGCAGCAGGGAACACCAGGAAAATTTCCAGCAAAAAACCCCCAGAGAAACAAAACTTTGTATGACATATTCAATAGATCCGTGATCTTGTATGACTGAAGTTCTTACTCTCTGGGCAGCAGTGAACCCTTTAGGATCACAGGTGAGAACAGCATATGCTTTGAAATTCTCACAGGATTTTCTTACACGTATTACTGCAGGGAAGAATGATCTTGCCTTTAAGTTTAAAACTTGCAAAGTAAAAACACTTCTTTACTATTTTTTTATACTAGGTATATCTGTATAAATGAGAAGTAGAAATAGTTTTACTTCAAAACTCTTACTGTGAACTTACACAACTGCAACTGGGCTCAGAAAAAAAGTTGCAAATAATTCAGAAAATTAAAGGTGTGTGAGTCTCCATGTTATTTTGTATGTCATAAATAAGGAGCATCCCCAAGAGAAGAGTACATATCTCAGTATTGCGAGTATAAGTTCTTCATGTCCCTGCCATTGAGAAATATAAACAGAAGAAACCACAGAAAGTCAAACACTTCTGATTTGCTCTGCAGATTGGATACATCCAAAGTGCTGAAAGGAGGTTGAGAGACCACTGGAACACTTGGCCAAGCGCTTCCTGCCCCAGCTCCTGTTGGTGGGGAACCTCCACAGCTGGTGGAGAGGAGAGGAAGAGCAGGTAGCACTAAAAGCCCAAGAGTACCTTATGTAAGTCATTAAAGGACTTAAAAGGAGGTGTCATAAAAATATGCTTTTTTGTTTGTTTGCTTGTTTGGGTTTCTTTTTGTTAAAAGCATGAATATTGTTACTTATTTGTCCTCTGAATACTCCTTGCTCCCCTGCTTCATTTAGGATGAAAAGGTTCTGTTTAGTCTGTATGTTACTTTTTGCAAGAAATAATTGACATTAACTTGGTTTAGTGTGAGAGAGGTTGCTAGAGATGCTTTTTAGTCCCCTTCTTGTGTAGGGAAAGACAGATAACAGGTAGAAAGGAGATGTGAGGTATAATTATCTATCACTTATAAACAGCTGTCCATATTGTTTTTTAATTCTATTTTAGTCTGTTTCATCCTATTTATCCAGCATTTCAGAAAATGAGCGAAGACATTCTTTTAGAAAGCATATCTTCTTGTTTATTAGGAAACAGTGATTATTTCAAGTAAAGATGGTGCTATCAGTGATTTAAAGAAAAGTGATTGTTGCTGCCCAAAGCCTGCCTATAGAGTAATGCCTGAAAGATATGGTGGTCTGGTGATAACTACTGTTTGCTGTAAGCCTGTCTGTTTAGGGAATAATAAAATAAATATTAGAGGGTCAGACATGTGGCTAGTAGCTAGCACGTGCTATGAACAAATGCGTGCTAGTAAAGACTGGTAGTTCATTCATTTTGAATTAAACTGTAAATCAAGGAACGATGAATGTGTGGGAGGAGTGGATTAAAAATTTAACAAAAAAGCTTTTGGTTTCTTAATTCCATGATCTGTCACATCTCTCCATCTGTGCCAAATGAGTGGGTGTTACAGAAAAAAAAACCCTGAAAGGGTGGGATGTTAAAATGGTTTACACTGAGGTTCCTGTGCAGCGTGGCTGACTTCTACACTTCCCAAACAGCACCATTTCAGAACACCTCTGCTTTTCTACACAATCAAGCCAGACATATTTATCACTAGTCAGACAAAAAAGGGATTTAAATAGCTGGACTGGAAATGGAAATAAAGGCCTTATCATGCTTGAAAAATGCAATTTACTTTAAAGGGAGGTTTTCTACTTAGTGAGCACTAGTTTGAATAATAACAGAAAGCAACACCTGAGATATTCTGCCCGTTTGCATTGAGAGAATCTTAGGCAAAACAAAATCTGCCCTTGGAGAACCAACAAGAAAGAGAGATTACACAACATATGTCTGAAAAAAAAATGACAAATGGTTCCAAGATTTTATTGTAATTTTACTCCAGGAATGGAACTTGCTATTCCTAAGCTCCAAGTATTGATTCCTACACATTTTAAAAAGTCATGAAAGGGAGGCTGGTCCTTAGAAGTGCTCTCTGACAATGAAGTACAGTGTCCAGAAACTGACAAAGTTAGCTGAAAAGTTAATATATTTAACAGTGAAAGGAATAGTTTTAAGTGCAAACTCCTGAAATAACATCATGTAATTCACATATCTCCCGAAGTTGCTGGATCTGTTACTTATTTTAAACTGTCTGTGTATTCAATCACAGAGGCACTCATCTGAAAATGTGAAGTAGTTCATCCCTAAGTATAGCTAGGCTCTGTGCAGGGAAAGACCACAGGCAAACTCCTCTCAGCTTTGAACACAGCATGCTTTGATGCAAAGGGACTCTCAGCAACACAGCTGGCTAGAGCAACAAAAGCAGTACCAGCAGATTTTGGACCACAACAGGTTCCCATATGCAGCTCTACTTCTGTCACGAACAACCTCCATGTCTTGAACAGCAGCCCATCTGAATGAAAAAACAGGGGAGTAAAAATCACTGGGGTATTGAAAGAGTGCAGAGCCAAACTTAACTGACACATAAATTCTCCTTCCTACACAGGGATCAAAGTAGGGAAGATTGGTTGAAGTGTCTTCTCTTGCTTCAGAGCACGTGTATCTCCCTTTTAATAAAGAAAGGTACTATTAATCATGATCTCCCACTCTCTCCTAGGTCAGATAATTCAAAATTCCCATCTGGCTGGTGCTTGGGAAGTTTCATTACAGGCCTTTCATATTTCTGGTGTCTCATTATCTCTGGAGGAGTTTCTTACACTATTGGCAGCCATTCCAGCTTGTCCCTGACTGAGAGACTACTCACAACATGAAGGAGGGAGAAAAATAAAATAAAAACCCACTCAGCAGAAGCAAATGGTGATAACTAGAAGAAACCTACACTGAGAATGGGAAAAGAAAGAGTCATTTGAGATGTGGGCTGTGTGTGGGAAAGTCTCCTCCCTGGTAGCGTAACTGGCTGGCCAGGAAGTGGGGAACTGCACAAGGATACCTCCAAGACAAATACAGGAATAATTGAATGAGAGAGACCTTTCATCAGAAGGGAAAACCAACCATAAATACAGATGATAATTCCATCCCTTCTCCCCCTCGTCCTTTTCTCCACCCTCAATGTTAAAAATGCTATCCTAACCCCACAGATACGTTTGCCTCTCCTGTGAGCTGGATCCGAAGCCCCATGGAGCCAGTGATTTCAAAGGGCTTTACTAGGCTCAGTGGGGTCTTAGATGGCGCTGTCTCATGGGAGAATCCTTTCCAATCTCATGAGCTATCAGAAAAGAAGGAAGGAAGAAGCCTAAGAGCCCACCATCCTTTTTTCCTGCCATCTGTCAGAGAGAGCAAACAGAGAGGTGCCTTTAGTCCTGACTGTACAGACCAAGATCTGTGGGGACAAACCCGAACTGGCTTTTGCAGAATAGCACAAAAATTGTCAGAGGGTGCAAAGTACAGAAACACAGAATCACAGAATGGCTGAGGTGAGAAGGAACCTCTGGAGATGATCTGGTGCAACCCACCTACTCAAGCAGGGCTAGTTGTCCAGGATCATGTCCAGATGGATTTTGAGTATCTCCAAGGATGGAGACTCCACAACCTCAGCTGCGGACAAACTGTGCCAGCTCTTGGTCATCTGCACAGTGAAAAAGTGTTTCTTGTGTTTCAGTGTGTGCCCACTGCCTCTGGTCCTGGAACTGTGCACAAAATCCGTTCAAGAACCTCGAAGAAACTTGAGTACTGAGAATTTGAGCACTGACATTCTTGTTCCTAATCTGGGTAATTTAAAGATAGCCTGAGTTTGCATTTAACCCATTTTAGTATTACACAAATGTAAGGTCCAAGAGGTAATCTATGGGGTTTTTTGTTCCCTTAAGCAGGAAATCAGATTAAAAATATACTTTTCTGGTCATTGTGGTACTTCACTGCAGTATTGCAGATAAGTGCCCCCCAAAGTTCCCTTTCAGCTGCAGTTGTGTTGCTGTCAGACAGGCATAGCCAAAAAAATATGATATAATAACATTACCTATCCTAATATATTCATAAAGCATATCTCTGAGGCAGTGGCTTTTTCAACTACATCTTTGACTATGACAATGCTACATTTAAAAGCACAATTTTTGCATTTCTACTTCATTCATGAATTTGTTTTCCAGTATGTTAGCAGTTTTAGGCTTGCTGTATCTCATACCCAAAATATTCTAAATAGGATCAGGCAGGGAATATTTACATTTTAATTAAAAAATATTGCAATAAACTGGATCTTATTATTGAAAAAAGGGGGGCAGAAGGAAAAGCAGGTTACTAATATTTAATTCAATGGCACTAATCAGCTTTTTTTTTACTGTGGCTTTTCTACAAACAACTTACTGTGTAAAAGTATTTTTTTTGTCATGCAAATCATTCTGAGCTAATATTACACAAATTTATTCTTGAAAGACTGCAATTGCTTTTCAGAACAATAATAAGCTTTAAGTGGTTTATATCTGAAATGGTTTTTCCAAGCTTGGAAATCACTGAAAGGATGCATAGAAAAACTTCAGTTTAATAAGGTCACAATGTGAACAAAACAGGTCTAATCCTCCTCACTTTCTGCCACTACGGTAGCTTTAAGGAGTCCTGTCTATCTGTTCTCAGGCCCTGTGGGTTTGTGTTATCAGAGGGATGTCAGGTAAAACTATCTTGATGTAAATGCAAATCTCTTTCTCCATGTTTGTAAACTCCTAGTAAGAAACATTTAGTTAAATGGAAAGATGATAATGGATATCTCGGTGTGGCACTTCTGAATGCTTCTGTTCCAAAGAAGAAAATGGACATAAAATTGGTAGAAGTAGGATGTCAGGCCTGAATGACAGGAGGAGGGAAACGCTTCTCAAAAAAGTCAGCACCTGGAATGGCTATGAGGTCCCTCCATGGCCCCACAGATCTAAGAGGCAGTAACTTTTCAGTCCTGAGGAGTTCTCAGTTCAGCAGGAGCAAGAGCTGGGAGACTTGCCTTTCTCCAAGAACCAAGTTTCTCAGGTGTGTGTCAGTCTTGTGCACTCTGAAACCTGAGCCACCGTGCTGCCACTGGAACCTGAGCTGCAAGGTTTACAACAAACAATCAAGCTAAGGACGTTTAGGCTAGTCTTGTATTATCATCACATTGACATGGCAATCAAGAAAATAAGCAATTATCTCAGCCCACCAAAGGCTGCTTCAGTCTGGAGATGGGGAAATGTGGGGTTAACACTGGAAAGAAAACCAAGTTCCCAAACCCCTCAAACTTCTAAAATGACTAACCAGAGAAAAATGGCTCAAAGAAACTCAGTGGATATTAGATAATATTTGTTTCAATTCTTCCTGGGTACACTTCCCATTATTCCCACATGAAACCTGAAATGATGTCCCTCAGATCCTGTCTCAGAAGCTGTACAGTGTTCCACTTCTTCTCCCTAAAGACCCTCCCTTTGCTCAGGTTACTCAGAAGCACAGAACCCACTGGGATAAGAACTGTCCAGACATTAATGCTTTAAATTCCATGGTCAAACCTATTTCAGTAGAAAATGAAATCTATCTAAAGGAGCAGACAAGCCTCACTCAGAATAGGGATGCAAGACACACACCAGAGCTTGAACACGTCTAGTACCATCAGTATCATATTTTCTGCCCGTACCTGGGTTTAGAACAGGCTTTTTTTTTTTCAGTTAATTACATCAACATGCAAGTCAACTGTAAGCCCTTCCAGAAAACGTAAGATGGATTTAAAAAGAAACTGATGGCATGGTTTAAAGAAAATGGATTAGCCTTCTGACTTCTGTGCATTTGGGCCCTGCATTTAAGTTTCTTCCCACAAATATGACATCTAGAATATCACTTCAAAATTACAGCAGAGATTCTAACTTGTTATCAACTTGACTTTATATCACTTCTTTCTGAGCTTTTCACATTGAACATCAAAGTGGCAACTTTATATGGAGCGCAACGTTTGGATTACCCTGAACTCCCCATATGAGTCTCCAGATTCTTTGGTTCATTCCTTGGAAGTGCAATACGAAGGAGCTCCCTGGATCTGTGTGTGATTACAGATGTACTCTTAAAAATGGTTTTGTTGTGAGAAGCAGTCCAGTGCCCAGAGCAAACTAGTGCTTCCATACCTGCAAAGTAGGCAAGGGAGTACAGTCTGCCACTCCTGCTTGGCACTACACAATACAATTTATGCGTTCCAAAAGCATCACCTCAGCAAACAGTGCCAATCATTTAAAAATAAAGTTAAAGGGATTTAAGTAAAAAGCTTGAACACTTCACACAGAGGAATTCTTCATGGAGAATTCAATGGAGCTCTCAGCAACACGGTCTAGTGAAAGGTATTCCTGCGGATGGCATGGGGGGTAGAACTAGATGATGTTTAAGATCCCTTCCAACCCAAACCATTCTATGATTCTATGATTCTGCAATTCTATGAAATATTAGCCGAGTGCATGTGGAGGATTAAAAGCTCAACTATGAGAAATTTACGTATAATTTTATGTAATGAATGCAATTTCATATACAGCAATAATAGCTGAATTATTGAGAGGCCAACTATACATCTCGGTGGTCATTTGCATTTGCAGCAATTATGCTTACAACATAATAATAGTAATTAGCCCTGCTATTGTCCCCTGTTTAACTGGAAAGCTAGGTCCACAGCTTTTTTTTTTTTAAACTACCTACACAGAAATCAGGACTTTATTTACTCATCTATCGTAACTAACTGTGTCTTTCTTTTATAGCATCTGATACTACTGTCTACACTAAGACAAGGTAAAGTGACTGACCTGAAATATTCTTGCCTGTCATGACGTATTGGAAGAAAAACCTGGAAAGTTTTTAGAATGAAAATTAAGTTCTTTATGTGTGTTTAGAAAACTACCAATCATGTAAATTTGGGGAAATACAGCAGTCACCAAGAATAGAGCTTCATTGCAGATTCAGTCATATTACTTCTTGGTGATTAGAGACAACAAAATATAATGTCAATATAAGCTCATAGGAGATCACAGGTTTGATTCAAATTCCATCAGGGTCAAGGGGAATGTTTTCCTAGGACTTGAGGAAGCTTTGGGACAGATTTTTTGGCATGCTTGCAGAGTTTCTCAATGTGAGGGTCTGAGTAGGAGATGGGGTATAGTGCTCACCAATACAACCCTCTGTTTCAGCATTGCAAGCTCTATGTGTGGCTACAGGGATGCAGTCCTATTTCCCTCATGCTGGGAAACCTGTGGCACTGGAGCTGTCTGGGAAGAATGCACTGAATCCAATGTCAGGTATTCCACACTGTCTGAGGCCGTTAGGAGATATGTGGTGTACATGACACAGCTGGCTCAGATGTGCCACATGTTGGGTTAACCAAAAGTATGGACCCACGTCTCACCTCCCAGGTGGTTCCAGTAAACCCCACAACTCCTGCAGGGCTGAGCGGACACTCAAAGAGCTTCAGACAAACCAGGTATCAAATGCAGATTCAAGCCTCTGTCAACGTGCATTATGGATGTGACACATACACTGCCTTGCTGGCCAAGCTGGAAGGGAGTACACCTCCTTCAAATTTTGAAAAAGGATAAGATCCTGCCTTTTTAAAAGATGAGCATGAGATGAAAGTAGGAAGGACACTGTGGGTTTTTTTTGCTTTACCCTTTACACACTTCTGTACTACTTGGGTTTTCTTCACTGATGACTCTCATCTCCTGGGACCACAGTAAGTGTTTATTTTAAAAAGCAGAATTTAAAAGGTCATACATATTGAGTTATCTTTCCAGTTAAAAATACAGAGCCATTGAACTTGACATTAAAGGGTCATCTAAAACCAGCCTTTGATTTTTAGATAGCGGGTGGGATTTTTGCACTCAGAAATGGCAATGAGACCACAGAAATATAAATGTGGTACTGAAAGGATTTTGATAACTTTCCTAAACTACTAAACAAATTTGGAGACTGATGTTACTTAAACCTGGAGGAAGCAGGTTAATCTATTTTTTCTGTTTTCATAATCTTCTGCCACACTATGCAATTTTCAAATTTTTCGTCAGTTTTTACAGAATTCCTTCACACTTCAGTAATTTTTATTTTTTACAGAATTTACAGAACTTCTCATTTCCATTGAATCTGTAAGATGTATTTAGAAGATGAAAGACCGTTTTTAATACATTTCTACTGAAATGCTGTTAAAAACTATTAAAAACAACATCTGAAAGAGCTCTGACATTTTGCATTTCCCATTTTTCCTTTCAAATGTTTTGGCTAGGTCTGATAATACCACAGCACTTAAGTCCCTGTAAAGTTTCATTAATTAATGTTTTAATATGGCTAGCTGTAAAGAATTCTGGTGAATACAAATAATAGGAACATAGACTATTTAGCAATTGTTGTCTTTGCCCTACACTTTTTCTCCTCTATTACTTAAGTCTTTCAGTCCTCTGAAACTCTCCTGTTGCATATGCTGCATAGATCTCTCACAGTAGGAAGGAGAATGGCCAAAAATATAAGTCTGCACTTGCTCAAATATCTGGTGAGGTGGCATCAGAAGATGCTACACTGCATGAAATGCTTTCCACAGAGACTTGACTCAGGTCTGTATTTTCTAGGTCTATCTGTACAAGCCTGGAGGAGAGAGACTTACAACCTTTTTAATACCAAGGCTTAGAGACGGCTCAAAGAAGGTTGAAATATTCAGCTTTCATGAGCTGCCAAAGACACCCTGGTTGTGAGGTGATCCCACATAGGTCCCTTGGGCCATGAAGTAAAAAAAATGGGGAAAAAACCCCACTTTTGCATTGGCCCAGCTCCTGACTGGCAGGCAAAGCTGTCGGCCCTTTGGACCTCGCTGCTGTGACCTCCCAGCCTGGAGCTGCAGATGAGGAAGGAACACCCTTCACTCCTTTGACCTAGGCTGGCTGGAATCAGTCCCCATGCGACTGCCTGCTCCACAGCTGGGTAAAATACTGGCTAGTGATAGCTCACTCATTTTGCAACTCTAATTGCTTCCATGCCTGCCTCAAAATACATCTAAATGAAGCTCAAATAAATCTAATGACTGAATGTTCTTGTTATCATGAACCTCAAGCAACGACAAAATGATGAATAGCTGCGTGCTGCAATTCAAACTTTTATTACAAATAAATTTCACAACAATACCCTAGTATAATCCATTATTTTTATATTGCCTGTTTTAACTCTGCTTTTAAATGGTTCTCACGAATCTGCAAAAAGACCATTTATACAGTTATCTTAAGGGAGTCACATACACTTTGAGCAGAAATTGGGAAATTAATTATAAGCACATGTATGTACTTAGTTTGATTAGGTTTAAAAAATATACTTGAGTTGCAGACCTTTTATAAATACATATTGGATTACTTTTTTCCTAATAGAAAATATTCTTCCAAGTTAGATTGCAGTCATCAATGGCATATGAAGAGAATATGAACACATTTGCAAAGCAGGCTGGAAGGTGGCTTAAGGGAGACAGAGAAACTTGACCGAGCTCTAGTTTAGCAAGAGTTGATATTTACTGAAGAGATCCTTCAGTTATGACTAGAGGAGTATGTGGCACTTAGAAATACTGAAAATTGCATTTGTTTTATGGGCATTATGCAATTAATGTCTTTAAACATATCTTTCACTTTTACTGCATTATTTACTAGGCTGGTTGTAAACTCCAAAATCTCTGTGTGGATTATATTTAAAACTTGCAAACTTAATTTTGCTGTAACATCACAGTTTGCTAGTGGTGAAGATGGAGCTGTACCCCATCTAGAAAGTCTATGAAGTCTATGTGTACAGAAAACCCACTGTCAGAAATAGGCTGCAAGGCCTCAGCCTGCAATGAAGTGCCTTCAGCTAGGTACTGCAATATGTGTCTCTTGCCCCTACAGGGCGACTGACACTGCTGGGATTAGGGGTCCAGGCCACCCCGCTGTCATGGGGAGCTGGGCACCTCCTGAATGGCAGGCAGAGGAGAAGGCACACACAGCTGGCTGATGGCATTCAGGCTTCTCTGTGCCGGTGCTGCAAATGGTGAGCATTTAATTAAATCATTAGGGTTATAACATAATGTAAATCATGTTATCAAGGAAACAGCCTAACTAAGCAAAACTTCTGGGGGTAATATTGGTGCAGCATCTTTGCCCATACTGAGTGCCCCAGGAAGGCATCCAAAGACTCCCAAGGACAAACTGGGGAGCTGCTGTAAGTTTGAGGACTCCCTGGGCCAGGTATTTGCGTAAGTGTCAGTGTTCTAGGCATCCTAGGCAGGAAACGTCCCTTTTTTGCCCCTAAAATAAATGCTCTTGGTTTGCTACATCAATCCCAAAGCTGAAATGAGTATTTCTACCTATATTTGTGTTAAATATGTTGTTTCCTCAATACAGACATAAATTTATTTCTAGATTAAATATTTATACATTCTAAATTTTAAAATATTTTAAAATATTATATATGGATTTATACATTAAATACACATGCCTATATATAGGTATTCATATGGATGTATATTATTTTCATACTGCCTCCCTGACTAGCAAAAGGGTATTGAATATTTTGCTGGGATTTTTCTAATCTCTGATAAAGAATGTATACCTGACAGGCTGCATGTCTCACTGCATTACAACCTTTGAAGACTCTGCAGTGCTTTAGGCATCACACAAATACGAGGATTGTGAGCTTAGGCAAGAGCTGGCAAAACATGCAAGCCATGATGCTATTTTTCTCTTATTTTAGCTAAGATTGCTCCTCAGCTGGTTGGGGTTTTTTTATCCCCAAAGCTTCTAATATAAATTATTTTCAAGTCTAATTACTTCTGATTGTGACCTGTCTTATCAAGAATTTATTTACATATAAAGCAGACAGTAATATACCTGCTTAAGAGGAAGAACTTATCACTGCTTCTTCAAAGCCAAAAGGCAACTTAAATTTCTTGCTGAAAATATACACATAGGTCACAGCTCAAAGGCTGTCAGGCTCAGAGCATGTTTTTACATATATTATTATATGGTACTTAGCTTAGAGTATTTTAAAACAGGGCAAAAGGCCAGCGTTCTTGCAAGCCTATCATCTTATTGCTACACTTTTGCAAAGCAGATCTCTTTTCTGGGCTTGTTTTTTGGACTATTGAGCATTCACAGCTGCTGGGTGGGCTGTTACTAGCTGGCAGAGTGGGATCAGCTGGATCTGTTCACTCTCTGTATCACCAGTGGGATTTAAAATGTCTCTCTCTGTAAAGGATGACAGATTTCAATGAGAATACACTTTTACTCGGTGAGAGAAGGGACAGAGAGGGAGTGGGGAAACCCCGCGTCTGGAGGACGTGTGCCCACCACTCCTTCAGAGGGAAGCCGCAGTCATCAGAAACGCTTTTAGGCTGTCAAGGCAGAGTGTCTAATACGTTGTGCCACAACTGGGTTGGCGTTGTCATTACTCTTTTATGTGTGGCATCTTCCCTCCTGCCCACGCACTGGCACTGGCTTGTTTGGGTGTGCTGCAGCATCCCCTCACTCAGAGGGGAGCGACAGGCCCCCAGCTTAGGGCAGAGGTGGCCAGTGGTGATGCTGAGCCCACTGCCCAGGGCAGAGCCTCCATCTGGGGGATGCAGCAATGAGACACGATGCAGTGACATCCACTGTGTGCTCCCCAGCTACAGCAGTCTGCTTGTAAAGGCATACTCAGGCCAGGTTTGGAAAAGACCTGAAACAGCTCAGCAAACCTGTACTTGAGAGACTGGGGCTTGGCACGTACCAATGAATGAGGGCAACTGCATTTAAAAATGGGCTTAGGATGGTATTTGAATCTCTAATCTACCTAATAAACCTGGTATTTGTATCTAATAATAATCTAATACCGTGCTTTTATAAAGTCTTTTTCTGAGTCAGTCTGACTCTGAAACATCTTTCTGAAGACAGTTAAACATCATGAAAAATGCACAGCACTACCTTCCTTGGTGTCAAATCAATCATAGAATCATAGAACGGTTTGGGTTGGAAGAGACCTTAGAGACCATCTAATTCCAACACCCCTGCCATGGGCAGGGACTCCTTCCACTAAACCAGGTTGCTCAAAGCCCCATCCAACCCAGCCTTGAACACAGTTGAGGGAGTTTCAACTTTGATGTCACTTAGATAGGTATATAGTTCCTTCAAACTCACATGATGGCAGAGGGTCAACACATTCACAGGAACCAGAACCACGTGCAGATCTTACACAGGTTCTTTGGAAGAGGTGCTGCAGGCTTTCTCACAGTGCTGCTGTTCCCAATTTTAGATGCACATCTCCAGCACATGCTCTTTTTAAGCAAGTATTTCTCAAATTCCTACTGGAGGTTTGATGTAAAGTGCTGTGAACTGATTAAGAATGTCATGTAGTTGTTTTAAAATTGTATGATGTTGCCAGAGGAATGGCTGCATAATGAGACAGCAACTTCCTTCATGCAAAAGTAAAAATGATCAAGAATTACTTGTTCTGAGTACAGGGTACTCAGAGAAATTTGTGAGATTATCCCCTGCATATAAAGATAGCCAGCAAGGTCAGACTGTTCATGTACTTTCATGATGGGGACAGGTCACATAAGGATCATTCTGAGGACTCCTGTCACCCTCACACAGTCAGCCCAATCTTTCCTCTACACCAGGGGAAAGTTTAGAAATCAGAAGACTGGATAAACTGTGGCTATCTACTGAACTGATAGAGATGATGTAGAGACAGGAGGAAAAAAAATTGGACAAGAGACAGGGTAAAATATATAGATGACAAATTATGTAAAGAATAAATTCAGCATACGTTTGGGAGGAAAAACTAAAAGGGTATGGAAACTCTTGGAGAATGACAAAGAGAAGATGACTTGCACTGGAGGAAAGACAAGAAACTGGACCAGTAGAGAACAATACAATCTGAAGAAAGAGAGGAAAAGATGAAGCATCAGGAGGTATCATAAAAAGGACAAGAGAAAAAAATAGGAAAAATAGGGGAACCTATACTGACAAATCCCTACTACTCAGAGTATGCTTATGTGGCTCCTCAGTGAATGCAACTGCTTTCTCAGTGTGTGCTAGACTTAATTTGCCATGAATGATAGATTTCAGAAGAACTTTAGAATTCGATATGTACTGTGAAATGTTCCCTGCTCAGCCACTCCTGTAGAGTGGGGAAATGGCAGGAAATCATTTCGAACAACAGCGAGTGTTATTTTGAGGGAGACATAATGGCTTGTTTGGTTTGACATCCAAAACAGATATAAGTGCGACAAAAGCATTTAAATGCTAATCTGTCATTTACAGCGGGTAAACAAAAACTAACGTGCATAAAATCTGTGGTGCTTGTGAGAGAGTGCCCTAGAAGCCTGAAATACTGCTTAATTCAGACAAGACAGGCATCTCAGCAGGCACAATTTATACCCAAAATATATGAATGTTGAGAGCAAATTTTAGGTACTCAAACCTTTCTTTCCTGGTTGTGGATTTGGATCATACAGTTTGGGTCTCAGAAATAAGTGATTTTTCATTTGCAGTGTATTTTTCAGAGATGGAAATATGCAGGCAGATATTTTCCAGGAGCAGTCAACACCTTCACAGTCCAATCAAAATGTACCCCACATGAGCAAATTCAAGAGATACACAGAGATCCTAAATTCATCACAAGGTGGCTCTGGGTGAGTCAGGAAATGTGTTGCCTTGAACACAGGCCAGTCTGTTTCCTAAGACACTGCCCTGAGCAACTGAGAAAAGCTTGGAGAGCATTTTTAAAATCACAGTAAATGCCACCAGCCTCCAAAGTGTGATACACAACCAAAGGTCACCAGGAATGATGCTACTGTCAAAAGGCTCACCCCACTGCAGTGATGGAAAGAAAAGGTAGGTTTCTTTCTATTCTGGGATGAGCATCCTTAGGTCAGCAACTCTAGTGCCAGCTTCCAGCCATACCACAGAGCAGCAGGTCTAGATCCTCAGACACTGTTTTATAAGCAAAAGGAACGGGCCTGAGTTTTGTGTTAGTATCCCAGGTTTTGTCTCTGTTGCAAGGAGTCCTCGATGAATTTTTAGAGGACTAAAAAAGGCAAGAGTAATTTATTGCAATGTGTCAAAAAATACCTTCAAGACCTTAGAGAAGATTTACACCAACTTCTCTCAGGGCTGCCATGGTGTATGGATACACAAACAAAGATGGAAAACCCTCAGATTGCACCATACAAATGGACCTTGAGAAGGAAATTCACAATTTAATATTCACCTAGTAGTTTAAAATTTTCTTTAAAACTCTACTAGTCTCGCTGTCCTTCTTGCCTTCTACCTAGAAAGTTTCTTAATTATTCTGTTTTGCCCAAGTTTGTGATTTGCTTCACTGTAGCTATGTTTGCTATATCTATCTATCTATCTATCTATCTATCTATCTATCTATCTATCTATATATATCTATATATCTCCTTTTCTTTCTATTATGCCTGCTTGTATGTGGAAGTCTTCAATACACACAAAGACAAATTATGAAAAGTCTCTACACTGGACAAAATGTGATCTGTGACTAATCTCAAGCAGGCAAAATGACAGGAACAGAAAGAAACTCAGTCACCTGTTCCTCCTCCTTGTAACATGGCGTGATTTATCTCCTTATTATCTACTCACGTGGCTTTTGTCACGCAAGTCTCTTAGCTCCTGATAGTTGCTGAGTAACTTGTACAGAAACCATACTTTCACAGAAATTGAAAAATATTTTAATTTCCAGTTGATGACTGGCTGCCAAAAAAAAAAAACAACAAACCCAAACCAAAAAAACACCACTCCAAAAATCTGGTGTCGTTAATAGGATATTCTGTAATGATCCATTTGGATCTGACCTTGACATGGTCAGGCACTCTGGTAGAACTGTTTCTAGTTCTGGACCTTCACTTCTTAACTTTCTTTTGTCTTTTCCCCATACACACTCTTCTGTAATACAGAATAAAGCTTTGTGTGCTCTTTGTATGGGGTACTGCACTTTCCTGTGATATTGACATGTCCTGTTTGACAAATATACATTCCTGGAGTATAAATGTGAAACTTCTGTTGAGCTGACAATTGTCCCAAGCCCCTCAAAGAGATGGTCATTTTGCTGTACCTAAGTACAGCACAGAGCTCTGTGCTGTACTTAGGTGCGGGTTCATGAGATGTCACCTTCTGAACATCCCTTGTCCAGTACTTGCTGTTTGTTCTGTGGCTGAAAAGGGAAGACAGGAAGGCTATGCCTGTCCTACACAGAACCTGTGTCAAAATGCACATTACAGACATCTGCCTAGAAATCTGAGATCATAGTTGACAAGTTTAGAACCAAATCATCCTCCACTTATCTTGAAACATGTATCCACAGCAGCAAGTGTATCCATTCAATTAAAAATAATCACCAAAGTCTGATTTTCTTTGTGCTATTTTATTTGTGTTTTATGTTACTTATTTGAAAGCACTGACTGGACAAAAATCGGCAGAAACTTTCTTTTCCGAGAAAATTTCCAGCTCAGTTTCAAGTACAGAGCTTAAAGGTATTCTAGAACTGTAGAATAAAGAAGCCAACACAGTGTTCAATTTTATGTTTTGAGAGTGTGAGAATTTACTATTCTACTTCAAAATGTTCAGTTATGCTTGTGTGGGCTTTGACATTGCTTTTTCAGCTGACAAACATAATCTCATAGTGTGTCTAAGCCTCTCCACATAGATCTTACAAGCTTTACTCTGTTGTCAATATCCTGCCTTGGCTTTCATGACCTGGGTTCAGTGAATACTTCAGGACATCCAGCATATGGCATCAGACATCTTGATGACACCAAACCTTGCACACTGCTGTTTAATGACCTCTTGTATTATTTTTGTCTGTTGACTTTCTAAACCTATCAAAGCAGATTACAGCCACTTATAGTGTTCATGTCTTCTGAGTCCTCTGCTCAGCTTAATACAGCAAGGAAATCACCTTATCTGTCAGATATTCACTGTACCCCAAAATCTCTCCAAAATACATCATAATCCTCCAGTTGGACTAAGAAAGGATCCCTTTTGAAAGATAATTACACAATCTGTTTTAAACATCTTTTTCATTCTTATGTACAAAAAGGACCAGGTTTTACTCATTCTATTTCGTGAGCAGTTCACTGATGTCAATGGTGTAAGGTATGAATGCAGACAGCAGGCTACCACTTCTGGATATAAAGTTCTTCTAAAATTACTTGATAGTGACACAACTTAATCAGGTACAGAAACTGAGACCAGGCACTACAGCTTACACATATTTGTCAGCCATGATTCTTGATAGTCTTGCAGCATATAACTGGGATAAAATTTGCTGTGGTAAATACAAATGTGTTTGTCTTGCTTTAGACAGCCACATTTTTTTTTTTTTAGTTGAAAAGACAATTACAGCAGGATTTCCTGAGACTTGTTCTTGCATTCCCATCCTCTGTTGTTGCTCACTCTCATGTGACGGAAAGTTAACAGTTAATATATGTTAAGGTGGTAGCAAATTCAGTGCTCTACCATTGCCAAGTATCATTTCACAATATGCGATTTTGATTGATTAGGACAAGGGGAAAATATTAAAAAAATAATTTTTTCAGCCCTTTTTGCCTGGACATATCTTTGCTCTATATGCATAATCTGTAACAACCAATTTATACCCATGAAGAAAAACTGAAGCTAAAGAAAATGAAAACTTTTTAAAGTAGCAGCTGATGTTCTGCTTTAGCAAATGGGTTACTGTGAGCAGTATATTTAGTTGTTTTGTTTTCTCCTCAGAGAAGGATCACATGCTGCATTTATGCAGGAAAATTTACTGCCACCTGACTAAAATTAGATAGTCCACACTTATGCCTTGAGTTTATGTCATTATCCTGGGAATGGTGTGGGAGTTTAAATCTATAATCTCTGCATACACAGGGAAAGGCTGAGGACTACTCTGAATAAAATCAACAGCCTTGGAAATTCAGACCTTAGCATTTGAATCATTTTTTTAATGAACTCTTTTAAAGCATAGGTGCTGGAAAGCAAAAGTGGAGGGGAGAGAGAGGACAGGTAACCAAGCATACCATATCGGTACTTAATGTATCTGGCAGCCTGCTGTTTTACCACTCTGGAGCCTTGTAATAGTATTAGCTGACACAGACGTGTGCCTGTGCTTATCGGACGTCACTGCAGGGCTGAGGGACAGGCTGAGGGACAGGCTGAGGTGCTAAAGCCCCACCACTCCAGGATGTCACTGCAGGGCTGAGGGACAGGCTGAGGTGCTAAAGCCCCACCACTCCAGGATGTCACTGCAGGGCTGAGGGACAGGCTGAGGTGGCAAAGCCCCACCACTCCAGTTTACATCGCATGCCGCAGCTCTGAGTGGGCGCTGCCTCAGCTCCTGCTACTCAGACCTTCAGGAGGCCAGCTACTTAGTAGGTAACAAAACACTGCCAGGTGTAACAGCTCTTGATAATTTTTTTTTATTTTCTTGGATTTCTGTTGACAACTTTTGCTTCACTATGTTGACAATTTTTACTTTTTTTAAAAGCAAGCTCAGAGCCCAGAGCCTTTGTAGTAATTAGCAAAACTGTATTGAGGGGGCAGGGAGGGAGGGCAGGAAGGCAACAGCAGCTCCCGAAAGTGATACCAGCTCTCAGTAAATTAGTTGTGGGGATTTGTCAGGCAATGACAATTTTTAGTTCTAACTCTCAGACCTCTCTTCCTATGGCAGCTTCATACACTGTAGAATATGGCATACTATCTCTGCTCCCTATGATAGGCTGTACATTCAGAGAGGCAGGAAGTAAATACCTAATCCAAACCCAGTGTCAGTGTTATTTTGCTTGGATTCTACCTCACTTTCCAGAAATGAGCTCTTACAGTAAGCTCATTATGTAAAAACCAGTGCAAAATAATATTAAAATGTAATGCAAAATATTGCCATTTCCTTCAGATGCCTATGTCCCATCAACCTGAAAAATCAAATAACTTTCTCACTCACCTGACATCTGTCTATTTGTAAACCTCATATCCTATTTTCAAGATCTATCATAAGAAAATTGGTTTGAACTGTGACACAAATCCATGATGATGACCCTTAAACAGCCTCAAGGGTAAGTCATGAGCCTAATGAAAACTACTTGCTTTCTTCATTTGCTCAAACAACTGTGCTAAATTCTTAAAAGAATATTTAAAGGATTTAAGAAAGTTTTCAGAAATTCCCAAGAGGCTGGCTCACATCTTACAAAAGCAAAAGCAACTATTATCCCAGAGAGCATATAAACAGAAACCATTCATCTAAAAGCCAGACTACAGCAAGACTCCATTATGAAGCCAATCCTGGGTTAGTAAAGCCCTACTTTCTCCTTATTCTATATAATTTCTCCATTTTCTTTCAGCCAGTTAAAGTCAGAGTAGACTAGATACAGTGGTTACTTGCTTTTTCCCATTCAACTATTAACTAAGTAGGCAAACAACAGTTGTGCATCATTTTTGTACACATCTACATGTGTGTTCATGTCTGTGCTTATGATAATGACTTTTAAGTAAAATTAGCAAGGCAAGCCCTGCAGGACTGTTTAGTTTTTCCTGCACAAAACCTTGGCAAGAAGTCAGCATTTCCTCCTGTTTAATATTTTGGACTCAAACTGGCTCCATTTCTGCCCAAGCCAAAATCTAGCTTAATTGTTTTTAGCCACAATGGGAATTTCGGTCCTCAACTAAGAGTATATCTCTGATTCAGTGATTCAGTTCCCTGGACCTATCTTTTACTGTGCACGGTCAGAACAATGCACTTGATTTCAGCAGCCAGTCCTGATCTAGCCAGAAGAGCCATGAGCAAGGCAACTTGCAAAATGTAGTAAATTCTAGGTTTGTCCTGAGTTAGAAAAATATACAATTTCTGGGATTTTTCAGCTGTCAAAACAATTGCCATTCTTCCTTCTGTCAGATGTTCTTTGATCTTTATCCACTATTCTGTTGTTTGCCTTAGCACAGTATTTTTTTTCCTCAGGCTAGATGTCAACAAGAGAAGCAGACCAAGGTTTTCAAGTTGGAGTGAAATCTTTTCTTTCGTGTGCCTTATACAGCCAGTTCAATACACAAGTGTTAAGTTGTGAGACTACATCTGATCTGAACCATCTCATAGCTAATAAAATAAAATTATAGCAATGGGATACAACTGAGAAAAATATAGAGCACTGTCTGCCCCTATGTTGCTCAACAGAAACAGCAATAGAAAAGTTTATGCAGACTAGCAAATTATTCTCACAGCAGAAGACATATTTAGAGATTCTGAATTAAAAATGAGCACATATGCTTTTATTCCTGGAAGCGTGACATCCACAGTATTGGCAGTTTGGGACCCCATGTAACAGATTCTTAAGCAGTTTCCACCCTTCTGGAGTACCAGATTAATTCTCCAAAGATGAATATGATGTAAATACGAAACATTTGGCTCCAGCTTGAAGCAGTCAAAAGTGATTTGCTGACTATCCCACCAGTATTTCAGCACGCTCTGAGCTACCTTATTACTCCTGTCAGCAAACCCTCAGATGGACAATGCCAAAAACTTCTGCTTCCTCCCCTACAATGCAGCATTGTAAAACATTAGTGAGATACTCAGAAAAAAACAAAATGAAGCCCCCAAAAATCAATTAACTATATTGGTTTAATTTCAGATTGTGTCACTGAAACAAAGTCAAACGCATCAGTAGATGGAGGACCTCTCTGTACTCTCAGTATTTAAAGTTCTGCATCAGCTGTGACAAGGAGCTTTGAGAACAGCCATGATCAGCAGCAACAACAGCATGTAGGTGTGCTGTTTATGTAGCGTACTTGCAATGTAACTTTTGAGTAGTAACTGAGGAGAAGAAACTACTATTTCCATTGCCAATAGAAGCTTTGATCTAGAAAATACTGTACTAGCTACTTCTGGGTAGGGCAGATTCATTTCCTAAGTTGACTACACAACAGAAAGCTCGAATATTACATTTGTGNCCCCACCTCTCCAGGATGTCACTGCAGGGCTGAGGGACAGGCTGAGGTGGCAAAGCCCCACCACTCCAGTTTACATCGCATGCCGCAGCTCTGAGTGGGCGCTGCCTCAGCTCCTGCTACTCAGACCTTCAGGAGGCCAGCTACTTAGTAGGTAACAAAACACTGCCAGGTGTAACAGCTCTTGATAATTTTTTTTTATTTTCTTGGATTTCTGTTGACAACTTTTGCTTCACTATGTTGACAATTTTTACTTTTTTTAAAAGCAAGCTCAGAGCCCAGAGCCTTTGTAGTAATTAGCAAAACTGTATTGAGGGGGCAGGGAGGGAGGGCAGGAAGGCAACAGCAGCTCCCGAAAGTGATACCAGCTCTCAGTAAATTAGTTGTGGGGATTTGTCAGGCAATGACAATTTTTAGTTCTAACTCTCAGACCTCTCTTCCTATGGCAGCTTCATACACTGTAGAATATGGCATACTATCTCTGCTCCCTATGATAGGCTGTACATTCAGAGAGGCAGGAAGTAAATACCTAATCCAAACCCAGTGTCAGTGTTATTTTGCTTGGATTCTACCTCACTTTCCAGAAATGAGCTCTTACAGTAAGCTCATTATGTAAAAACCAGTGCAAAATAATATTAAAATGTAATGCAAAATATTGCCATTTCCTTCAGATGCCTATGTCCCATCAACCTGAAAAATCAAATAACTTTCTCACTCNTGAGGGACAGGCTGAGGGACAGGCTGAGGTGCTAAAGCCCCACCACTCCAGGATGTCACTGCAGGGCTGAGGGACAGGCTGAGGTGCTAAAGCCCCACCACTCCAGGATGTCACTGCAGGGCTGAGGGACAGGCTGAGGTGGCAAAGCCCCACCACTCCAGTTTACATCGCATGCCGCAGCTCTGAGTGGGCGCTGCCTCAGCTCCTGCTACTCAGACCTTCAGGAGGCCAGCTACTTAGTAGGTAACAAAACACTGCCAGGTGTAACAGCTCTTGATAATTTTTTTTTATTTTCTTGGATTTCTGTTGACAACTTTTGCTTCACTATGTTGACAATTTTTACTTTTTTTAAAAGCAAGCTCAGAGCCCAGAGCCTTTGTAGTAATTAGCAAAACTGTATTGAGGGGGCAGGGAGGGAGGGCAGGAAGGCAACAGCAGCTCCCGAAAGTGATACCAGCTCTCAGTAAATTAGTTGTGGGGATTTGTCAGGCAATGACAATTTTTAGTTCTAACTCTCAGACCTCTCTTCCTATGGCAGCTTCATACACTGTAGAATATGGCATACTATCTCTGCTCCCTATGATAGGCTGTACATTCAGAGAGGCAGGAAGTAAATACCTAATCCAAACCCAGTGTCAGTGTTATTTTGCTTGGATTCTACCTCACTTTCCGGAAATGAGCTCTTACAGTAAGCTCATTATGTAAAAACCAGTGCAAAATAATATTAAAATGTAATGCAAAATATTGCCATTTCCTTCAGATGCCTATGTCCCATCAACCTGAAAAATCAAATAACTTTCTCACTCACCTGACATCTGTCTATTTGTAAACCTCATATCCTATTTTCAAGATCTATCATAAGAAAATTGGTTTGAACTGTGACACAAATCCATGATGATGACCCTTAAACAGCCTCAAGGGTAAGTCATGAGCCTAATGAAAACTACTTGCTTTCTTCATTTGCTCAAACAACTGTGCTAAATTCTTAAAAGAATATTTAAAGGATTTAAGAAAGTTTTCAGAAATTCCCAAGAGGCTGGCTCACATCTTACAAAAGCAAAAGCAACTATTATCCCAGAGAGCATATAAACAGAAACCATTCATCTAAAAGCCAGACTACAGCAAGACTCCATTATGAAGCCAATCCTGGGTTAGTAAAGCCCTACTTTCTCCTTATTCTATATAATTTCTCCATTTTCTTTCAGCCAGTTAAAGTCAGAGTAGACTAGATACAGTGGTTACTTGCTTTTTCCCATTCAACTATTAACTAAGTAGGCAAACAACAGTTGTGCATCATTTTTGTACACATCTACATGTGTGTTCATGTCTGTGCTCATGATAATGACTTTTAAGTAAAATTAGCAAGGCAAGCCCTGCAGGACTGTTTAGTTTTTCCTGCACAAAACCTTGGCAAGAAGTCAGCATTTCCTCCTGTTTAATATTTTGGACTCAAACTGGCTCCATTTCTGCCCAAGCCAAAATCTAGCTTAATCGTTTTTAGCCACAATGGGAATTTCGGTCCTCAACTAAGAGTATATCTCTGATTCAGTGATTCAGTTCCCTGGACCTATCTTTTACTGTGCACGGTCAGAACAATGCACTTGATTTCAGCAGCCAGTCCTGATCTAGCCAGAAGAGCCATGAGCAAGGCAACTTGCAAAATGTAGTAAATTCTAGGTTTGTCCTGAGTTAGAAAAATATACAATTTCTGGGATTTTTCAGCTGTCAAAACAATTGCCATTCTTCCTTCTGTCAGATGTTCTTTGATCTTTATCCACTATTCTGTTGTTTGCCTTAGCACAGTATTTTTTTTCCTCAGGCTAGATGTCAACAAGAGAAGCAGACCAAGGTTTTCAAGTTGGAGTGAAATCTTTTCTTTCGTGTGCCTTATACAGCCAGTTCAATACACAAGTGTTAAGTTGTGAGACTACATCTGATCTGAACCATCTCATAGCTAATAAAATAAAATTATAGCAATGGGATACAACTGAGAAAAATATAGAGCACTGTCTGCCCCTATGTTGCTCAACAGAAACAGCAATAGAAAAGTTTATGCAGACTAGCAAATTATTCTCACAGCAGAAGACATATTTAGAGACTCTGAATTAAAAATGAGCACATATGCTTTTATTCCTGGAAGCGTGACATCCACAGTATTGGCAGTTTGGGACCCCATGTAACAGATTCTTAAGCAGTTTCCACCCTTCTGGAGTACCAGATTAATTCTCCAAAGATGAATATGATGTAAATACGAAACATTTGGCTCCAGCTTGAAGCAGTCAAAAGTGATTTGCTGACTATCCCACCAGTATTTCAGCACGCTCTGAGCTACCTTATTACTCCTGTCAGCAAACCCTCAGATGGACAATGCCAAAAACTTCTGCTTCCTCCCCTACAATGCAGCATTGTAAAACATTAGTGAGATACTCAGAAAAAAACAAAATGAAGCCCCCAAAAATCAATTAACTATATTGGTTTAATTTCAGATTGTGTCACTGAAACAAAGTCAAACGCATCAGTAGATGGAGGACCTCTCTGTACTCTCAGTATTTAAAGTTCTGCATCAGCTGTGACAAGGAGCTTTGAGAACAGCCATGATCAGCAGAAACAACAGCATGTAGGTGTGCTGTTTATGTAGCGTACTTGCAATGTAACTTTTGAGTAGTAACTGAGGAGAAGAAACTACTATTTCCATTGCCAATAGAAGCTTTGATCTAGAAAATACTGTACTAGCTACTTCTGGGTAGGGCAGATTCATTTCCTAAGTTGACTACACAACAGAAAGCTCGAATATTACATTTGTGATAGAAATAAAGTACTGCAAAAATGACCAGGCTATAAGGTCACTAGTCCTAGACCATTAATATATATATGAAAATGCATTTTGGAGTTTTCTCCCTTAGGCATAACTTATACATTTTGACATTGCCACAATATCTTTGACTCTGTTCTAATTTTCTCCATGGTGTGGTAAAAATTTTTTTGATTTCCTTTCTATTTCTGTGCCTATGAAGACCATTTAACAGTACTACTCTTCTGATTAGAATTCAACATATTTTGAGTTAGTTCTTTGAAATTAGAGTTTTATATTAAAGGCAGATGAACTACAAAATCTATCACATCTCTATGAAACTATCAATAGAATGGAATTAGGATCACAAAAAAGGGCTGTACTCATCTCTGTTTCACCAAACCAATCGCTTTAGTCAAATGCTAAATTTTAAGAGATGACTTGCAGTTAGGTACATGCTTAACTGCAATTCATCTCTTAAAATTTAGCACACCAATAATATGTATATTATATATAATACACAAGTAACATATTGTGATGAAAAGAAGAAGGTATTCCCTATTAATTCTGTAGACAATGTGATAATGAATTTTTATATTCATTGTCATGGTTTCAAGGAGACTGACTATGACAGATTCTAAGAAGTGACATATTGTTTGTATGTCACCACGTGTACTGCTTTAGCAGTATAATGCTGCAGCTTGCAAGAAGGAACTTTGTGTGACTAGCTGCAAACTTCAGACAGTAAGGAGAGCTTAAAATTAAAAAAAAACCAACAAAACACCAAAACCAAGGCATAAACATTTCTTTACTGCGTTCGGATACCTGGCTACATTTCTGTGGAGCACAGTTTGTTCACTGCTGGGTGCTTAAGTAAAACATTGTAGCACATTAGATGATGGCGATCTTCTGAGACAAACTGAACTCCCATTTCTTTTCGGCACAAACTGAAGATGTTTGCAAAGAACCCTCAAAGCTTTGTGCCAAATCCAGCTCTTTCCCATCAGCATCCTGGAAAAGCTGCAGCTTCCATCCAAACAGAAGAGAAGGTGAGAAGCTATGCAGCCAACTGACCTTGCTGCCTCACAGGACGAGAAAATTGAGAGGTTGTTTGAGCTAATGCAGGAAATGTGGAGCAGGACAACAAAACCTGTTTTGCCTTCCGTTCCTCCTCCCTCTGGAGAAGTCAGGCATGCTGCTTTTAAGCTTCTGACAGCTGTATTTGGTGATGCTGCACTGGAAGATGACTTTGCAGATCCTTACCCATGCCATGCAGGTGCTCTGCCCGAGGTCCATCCTGCTGAACAAAAGTGCCTTCCTGAGACTTGAATTTCTCCTACAGTCAGTGGAGAATGACATGTTACCTAAGGCTGCACTCAATCCCACTGAGCCTCTGTTTTTCCTGACTATGGGACAGAGCTGGAGACAACCAGACTACTCATTCAGGCACCTTGGTTTGGGTGCTGGAGGCAAAAGGGATGAATCCTTAGCTCTCTTGCAACAGGACTGGGTCTGGAGAGCCAGTTCAGCTCCAAGTATAAGGACCCCTACTGACATGAAGGAAGGCTGAATTCACTCTTAGGCTGCTGCAGACTTTGCATTTAGCAACATTGCAGAGTAATCCAACCAAGTCAACTTTTCTAAAATGCATGAAATATCTCAAAATCAATACCTAAACGATTTTGACACCTAAGTAAAATTCAATTAATGTAAAACACTTCAGGGTAAGTTTAGATGGTTCTCCTCTTCCTCTTCCATTCTTTACAATTTTTTACAAGTGAATAAAAACCAAACCTTGGAAAAAACACTCCCTCTACATAATTCTATTTCAGCAGCAACTGAAAAAGTGGAGTAACAGGAGTTCAGCTACCAAGCACTTATGGAAAAAATATTATGAAGTGGGACACCTTGGGATTTATGTTAAAAACATTTCTGAAGGAATTGCTTATGTTTTTTCTTCTTCTCCATAAGATAAGTGCTGGAAACTGCTGACAAGGATAATATCTGAATGTATACATATACATACATACAAACACAGACATATATATATATATATATATTTAAACATATCTATAAAAAGGCAGAATTCACTCATGGTTTGAAAGCTGGACTCGAAGGGAACACAGGGCTTATGTCAGGGCAGGGCTGTCTCGTGTCTCCTGGGCTAGGGCTCAGGGGCCCACCAGTGAGAGGCAGATCAGGGTGCTGGTCAGGTCACTCACCCAACAGCTGCAGAACTGAGTGTGTGTTACTACTCTACTTCTGGCGTTGCTGTAGGAAACCTCTCATGCCTCCTGTAGCTCTTCTGTGTTCAGAAATTATATGTAAAATGTCATTTTTGGCTTTATATAATGTCTCTGGGCATTGTAAGATTGCAAAATACTGGTGAATGAGATCACTCCCATCATATGAACTGCTGACACTTGAAATGCTCTTTTGATTCCCCTTTTATTTGCACAAGTTGTTAGACTAAAGAGCCAGACACCATATCATTTTCTCTCACACAGATCATCCTATTTCCTATTGTTAGAGAAACCGAACCACCACATATTGTGTCAAGTGACATTTCTTAAATGCCGTAAAATAAAGGAAAAACCGTTTCTTTTCTTTTTTTAGATTGATACCTTGATTTTTGTTCCATTGCACTAAAACCCTTAAGTCTACTGGATAATAAACATTCCCTTACTAACCCTTCTAAAAATCTCTATACAGGGACTAAAATTTGCTCCAAAGACATTTGCTTCTAAAGGACAAACAACTGAGATTATTTTTCTTTAGCAGATTTCCTAATCACATACTGCCTCTGCTTCCCTCAGTATACAGTCAAGTTCTCTAACCACTGCCATATTTCATTGTCTCTAGACTTCTGAAAGAGAATTTTTATTAAATCAGTGCCAAAAATTTGAAACACAAGAATTCAGATATGAAAAATACAAGCTCTCCTTACAGTATTTAAATTGTTGCTGTATTTTTACTCAAAGGTTTTATTCTATTCTAAGTACAAAAAATACAAATTTTATTGATGAATTGATTTTGAAAATTGTGAGGTGTACCTCCGGGTACAAGGAATGAGGGAGGAAATTACTGGACTGTCATATACTCTCCAGGCTTCGACTTGTTCTCCATGGTTGTCAGACTGTATCCATCTGTCTGAGAAACTGCAGGGGTGGAAGCAAAGGGATAATTGCCTTCCAAAGGAGTCTTGGTGTTTAGCTAACTCCTAATAAAATCAGCATCTGTAGGACAGAACAAGCACTACTGCACAGTGCAACAAAGAAGGATTCCACATCGGCCTTGTCTGAAAGCAAACCTGACATAAGGCACTCCCTAACATGCGCCTGCTCAATATTTGCTTTGCATATGGACTATGATTAATGAAGGCTCATTTCTTTGCTATTTGTCAGTGATTCACACTAGCACTCAAAAGAAAAAAAAAGCATTCTCCTTTATTTCTCAATGCCAACATTTTCTGGCCTTGAGAAAGCCTAGTAGTTAAATGCTTTCAAGCCACAAAAAAATCCAAAACCAACAAAACACAACAAAAACCAAAGCCCTGAAAACACAGCAGACTCAAAAGATTAAAATCTGGCTTTACTGAAGAAAAACAACATTATCTTGTGTGGATCCAACAATGCAGAGGAGATGGTAACCAGCTGTCCAGGAGCAGCTCAGCATCATCTTCTGCAGCGTTGGACACGGATTCCAGCTGCGCTTTGTCAGTGGCCTCGGAACAAGGGGAGTTGCTGTCATGTGCGGAGGCAGGGAGGGACGCATGCTCCATTTTTCCTGACATTTCCCCTGGGTGTCTTTTCATAACTACATTTCTGCTAATTAACTTCACCTCGGAGTTGGGCAGGGCAATTAGCTCCCCTTCAGGCTGCAGAGTGACAAGGAGCCCCTACAGTCGCACCTTGTTTGATCAACTCTTTGGGTACGAACAGCACAAGGACACAGACTTACTAAACAAACTTAAGCAAGGGAAATAGCACTGCTTACCAGGAACAGGCAAGCAAACACACAAACCTCAGCTAAGGGGCCATTTGACCTTCAAACACACAAAATGCACCCAGCAGTGCCCTCTCACTCAGAAAACTCCCAGCACAATGCCGTGGTGGGGATGTGAAAACGGAGTATGAGTTTTCCCATAGATGAAAATGTCCATGCTAGGGCACAGCAACAGCTCATCACATATCTGGGAAGCACCCAATGCTAGGAAAAGAGTACCAAAGGGAGTATCTCATAAAGTCTAACACACCTTATCATGTGTTTTTGGCATTTGCAGTCTGCTTGATTCCCTTCAGCTTTTCACAATCCCTGTCCAGACCCAGATGGAGCAGCAGATAGAAGAGCTGTAGGATTTCATTCTTTCTGTTTAGATCAGGGATTGCGGGTTTTTCCTGATAGTGTGAGCTCTTCACTCCTAAAGTACAGGAATTTTACTCCAGTGGGAAACTTCCTCTGTCATTCATACATACTTTGTACCTTTATATTACAGGATTTCTTTCCATCAAGGCTCTGAAACACTTTGCTAATATTCTCAAATAAAACTAGGCATTTCACTCCATTTGCCTAGACCTACATGATTTACATAGCACCTTGACATATATTGATTTGTCTGTTTTTATATATTTGGCTTAATTAGGACTTTGCTAGCGCTGTTTTTTTTTTACTGATCTTTGTCCTATTTTTATTTAAGAAGAGATTTTTCTTTTTATTTATTCTTGAGTGGATGATCACCTAGATTTCGTATGCTTCTTCACATGATGTATTCCCCTACTTTTTGTTTATAATGTCTTCACACTTTTTTGTGATACAGAGGAATAACTAAATGCAATGTTAAGTGAAGACTTTATCCAAGTTTACCTCCCACATCAATTCTGTTTTCCAGAATGCCAAGTTTGGACATTTTCTGAGCCATACAAAAGCGAGAAATTTGAACCAGGTAAGGAAAAAATGAAGAAAAGTTAATTCACAGAAGACTTACACATGTTTTATAAGAAAATGCCAGGCACCATGGAACCCTTCAGCAGCCCAGCTGGAGTGCTCCAGTGGCACCAACTACTGTAACCATGTGGCTGCCCGATGTCATTTGCTGCACCCAGGTCTTCCCCCCTCCTGCCCATCACCTGCTCAGCCTACGAGGTCTCTGGGATAGCACACACCAGTTCTCTACTGGCTGGTGCAGCTCTAGTGTAATGAAGAGCTGAGCTGTGACCATGAGTCACAGTGGATGGGAAAGAAATGTCTCCATCCAGACAGCAGTTGCAGGAAAGGTCTGAGAAGTTATTTACTACTCCAAATGTCAAAACTCTTGACTTAATACACAACAGCCTTAGTCCCTCCCTTGTCCACTTGCAATAAACTGTGTTTCTTCTTCTTTACAACATGCTAAATAAAAAATTTGGAAGATGCAGAACTCCTATGATGGAACTTCACAGAGAAATCAAGTATCACTGAGTGTGCTGGTCCCTCCACAATGCACAGCAACACTGAGGCTGTCAGCATGGCCCTGCATCCAAGTTAATAATTTTTGCCTCTAACCAAGGTGAATTAATATGACAGTGGCACCAAAGAGTGATCCAACAATCTAGCTGCCAGTCCTGGGCTAGAGCAGCTGGAATTAATTTAGTAATTTTTTGCCCTGCAGCCCATTTCAGAATCTGGAGGAAGCTGCCTGCACCCGTTATAAACTCTAGTTGTCCAAGTGTACTGGAAGTGTAGGCAGATTGCAGCATCTCACAGGAGATATTCAATATTTGCTTACCAATGCCAAAAGACCAGGATGGAATTAAGAATCAATGACTATGGGTAAAAATCTAAAGCAAAATCTGGATGCATTTGGAGACTTTCTTACTCTTTTATCTTGGTTCTTAGCATTTATTTTTATTTTTCCACCCACAAAGTCTTTTTATTGACTGAAATTAAATATTAATTCACTTTTCAAGCTACACTGTAGAAATCTGATCAAAGGCAAATGGTTACTATAATAAGTAGTAGTTAAATTCTGTACGTATAGAGTATTTTGTAAATTTTCTTCTAAACTATAGCACTGAACTAAACATGTCAAAAGACTCTGGGACCAACCGACATGTACACCATTACATGGACACACCCACAATAAATTGGCTAAAATAGCTTATTTTCCATTAAAAGGAATAGAAACAGGGCAGCTGAGTCTCTTAGACTTGTAAGCTTTTAAATCCCTGCCAGCATTATTAAATGAGAACATTATTTAAGTACTAATTGTATGGGAAGATAAACTCTACCTGTTCTAAGTCTAAAATATTTAAGAACTTCCACAGAAAGAAAAGATATTCCAGGTGAGCATCTGGCTGTATAGGACATTAAAGAGCTGGATCCAGCCTCCCACTTTGTCACAGATTTTCTGTGGAACCTTAAAACAGATGCAGTGAACCTCAGGTCCACATTTGTACAACAGGGCTTCTCTGCTCTGTCAAACGGTTGTAAATCTCAAATCACTTCAATATTACAAGGAACTCAGGACTAAAACAATGACATTAGGGACAGATGAGAACATACATCTACTTGTCTGCATTTAATTTGTAAGCAAGGCTCATTAACTTTTCTCCTCACACACAACAGAATGCTCATGCTTTCTTTAATAGATGTCTTTTCACCCCAGAGGTAAACTTGTGGCTCTAAATCTTTACTCGGAGTGATTTACACAACAAAAAAGATGAGAATATTCTCAAGCACAATGTATACCACTCCCTGGGGTGCCTCAGTTTTGGGTTGGTGTGGTGACATGCTGATGTGACTGAGCACAGCACCTCCCTTTGCATGCTAATTTTTGTATGCATACACCCAACACACACAGAGAAGCTGTCAGTAAACAGGTGGGAACAGCTGTCCCCAGCTTAGTTTAAAATTCTGACCTACACAGTTGGAGAAAACACTGCTTTGCTTTCACAGAAGGAATAATCTCACTCTCAAGTAGGTTAGTCAGACCTCCTCTCTGAGGAGATGGCTGTCACTACGCTGAAGTTCCTTGCTATGAATTAAGACATGGCAAACTGGAGAACCTTTCTATGGCCACTACCTTGGACTGAAAGGTCTGGCAATAGAAACAAAAGTTATTTGAGATATTTGTGCTAAGGATTTTAAAAAAGAAAGGAGTAATAATGCCATGGCTTTTAGGAAAAAAACCTGAATATGCATTAGGATTTCAACACATGTAGATACTTAGTGATTATATTTATCTTATTCCCTACCTTGTCCTTAGTCTTCTTTTCTAAAGATCTCTTCTAGCCTTAGGGAGATTATCTAGTGACTTCGACTGCCTGTTTTTTGGGGGCTTTTTTATGCATCCTTACCATAAGAAATAATGTCAGCTGTACAGCTGACATTAGGTTACTTATACAAGGTCCAATTTAATTATCTAAATCGCATGTGTTATTCCAGCTAAAATACATCTTGCTCCTGATACAGATTTTCTGCCTTTGACACATGATAAGCCATCCAGAGCTCCAACACCCTGCTCTGTCCCCAAGGCAGCTTGTCCCCAAAGCAAGGCTTTGCGCAGAGCCCTTCACTCGCCCAGTGCTGCTCTGTGGTGAGGCTTCATGAAGCACCAGCTGCAGTGCAGAGGCTGAGCTCTCATCATCACCAGGCCTGGTGGCCTTGAGGGTTTCTTATGGTCGAAGGACAATATGGAGATATACGCTATTGTGCAGAAGAACCAGCATGCACAACTTGGGACTACAGATCTTGTGTGGAAGGGGAAGAAAAGCCTGCTTTTGCTGTTCAGACACAACCTGGCTGTGTGCTTTATATGTTCATTTTGATCTATTATCTTACTCCCATTTTTTGGAGTAAATCTCCTTTAAGAACTGTGTTTCAAAATAGCACCCTTAAGCCTAGGATATCTACCTTATCTGTGACAACTTACCAGACAATGAATGCCAAAGACTTTGACATCAATGAATAAATTTTTCAGCATTTTTCATCCACAGAAAAATGCATCTTTTTTTTTTCTTACATCCTAGATCAGCGTTAAATCAGTGCACACCAGAGCCAATGGTTGGTTGCCCTTCTTCTGTAGACATGCAGATCTCAGGTGACTTAGGTGAACATCCCTCTGGAGGGGAGTTTTCATTCTAGAGACATTTTAAAACAATAGTTACAGTGATATTAAAAAATAAGCAGTTAGCAAAAATGTAAAAATGTTGTGAGATTCTTCTGTTTGGACCTAAAGAAAACAGAAAGAGTTGCTTGACTTCTGATTGACTCCTTCATGCATGTATAATAGGGAAAAGAAAACTAGTTTTAGACTGATAGGAAAGGAAAAGGAGAAATCCAGTTAAAAACATCCATTCTTATTTTGAATTTTACTTATGTACCTCTATGCAGGTTCAGTATCATTTCTGTGCCCAGAGGTGCTATATGTCTACGGCACAGCACTGAAAAACTGTTCCTCCATCCATCATCACATGCTTGGAACAAGGAACCATTGCCATGTGTGCTCCTGCAGCAAACTGATCCGCCACAGGGATCCACGAGTAGCACGTGCCATTGTGTTGCTCCCCCTTGCAGGACCACTCTTGAGTTCAGCCTAGTTCCCAAGGGATAATACTCCTTTTCACACAACTGAAATACGAGAAAAGGTTCAGAGCTCTTCAAGGTTTTCTTCCCATCTTCCTTTTTAAAATGGAGGGGGCAAAGGCATCACAGAGATTTGCAGTTGTGCCTCCTGCTCACAGGGACCGGGGTTCTCCTGCCGTTTGCACGCTGGCTTTCAGCTTGCCTTCACGAGCAGGAGACATCTGTGCCTGCATCGTGCCCTTTCCAGTAAAGCCCTGGGGGAGGATGCCTCCATGAAGGACTGGCAGCAGCAAAACCCTGCTGGTAACTGCAATCTCTTTAACACTTCTCTGTCACACACAGCCTCCTTCTCAGGAACATGGTCTTAGGTAAGGGTTGGGTTTTGGTTTTAAATCCAGTTAGAGAGGAAACTGATGCTGGAGTTATAAATGCTGAAGTTACTGTAATGTGAATGCATTATTGCTGAAATGCATCAGACACGTTATCAGAGTTTCAGTGCCATAATGGATATTTCTAAGATTAGGTTTTTCCTTTCAATTTCATACCCGCCTAAACTAAAAATTTTGTTTTCAATTAACAACAGAAATCAGTCTGAGAGGGGACACCTGTGAGTCAGACATAGCAGCTCTCATCATCAGAGCATCTCATCATCATGAAAGGAAATTAATTTGCTTTCAGAAAAGAGGAGTATTTCAGAAGAGCTTATTCTTCATACAGACATTACTAACATCAGTTACACAATATTGTAATAAGACTTGTCCCGCCATTCCATGTTATCAAGTACCAAGAATGCTTCCAAAAGAGCACATCTAGCCCCCACCTACTCCCTGTATAATACACTCATCAAGCAAATTATTTTTCAGTCCAAGAGCTCTCATCTCTGTCAGCTACTCTAATTAAAAGGCCCTCTCTTCGACACTTATTTCATCCAAAACTACACATACAAGTACGTAGCAAACTGTGTTGATTCTTCCTAAATTCAACAGACTGAAAAAGCACTGAAAAGTTAAGAGGAATTATTCACCATTTCACTATTACTGGAGCACCTACAGCATTTTGAGTAATTTTTTTCATATGTAGTTTAGAATTAAATCCATGGACATCAACCTCACCATTAGGCAGGAGAATATATCAATCTAAAATTCAGATTACAATAAACTAGTATCTGTTTCACTGAAGCATGTATTAAGTTTGACCTGAGTCATCTGTCCATTCTGCTTCAATTCTAAAAAAAAGCTGTAGAGTTCAGTGAAACAGGACTGGCCTCATACCTAGGTACTCTTTTCATATGACATATTTTGCCTTTTGTGCTAAATGCTGGTAGCAATGGCCTAAAGAACTTTGAAGTCAATGTTAGTGTTACGACTGAATTCAGGGGCACTAACCAAATTTTTCTGTGCTATCATCTCACAAAATGTAACTGTATGCATACATACACAGAGCACAGATCAAGATACTTTTGGAACAGTTTTTTCAAATGGCATTTAATTCCACAAAAGAATTTATATCAAAAATTTTAAAAGATGATATATGAAAATACAAAAGCTTTGTGAAAGTAATAGAAATGGAAATGAGTTCCCAATTCTTCTCAGAATAAGCCTGTAACGCATTTATCAGTCTGCAAAAGAACTGCCTTACCTACTTTATTTTAGCAATATCCACTCTTCTCCAGAAAAACCTCCCCCAAAGCTAAACACTCTGGTAGATACTTCAGTGAAACAGAATAGACAGGTCATCCAAGGATCCTTCAGTAAGCAATCCAAAAGGAGGCGACAGTGTTTGGGGAAGAAACTGTGCAAACATGAGTTTGTGAACAAAGCTTGATGTCATTTTTGTCTGTCACAGAAATCCAGCTGACTGAAAGAGTACAAAAAATGGAACCCTCTCAGGAGTTAGCCAGAAATATCATTCCTGAGATTACATTAAATCACAGCAAGCTTTACTGTCCCAAATCATGCCAGCAGCAATCTTTTCCAATGGGGCATTCTGCAAGTGGCCAGTGATACCTGAAACTGTCACTGCAACTTGGCTGTCCTTGGGACAGCCCTGGCCTGTGCTTTACCTGAGCCATTTAAAGCAATGTCTAACCCTTGTGGTTGCATCAGGAGGGACCCAACGAAAGACGATTGAAGATATTGAGCGTTCCACAATGAAACTCATTGCTGCCTTGGAAAGCTCTTCCTTTAAGAGCTGTTTTGTGAAGAACTTTGCTCCTTTTGGACTTTTAAGTACCTTACCTAGTCTCTAAAATAGAGACTAGGACAGAATAACTTAGAAACTCTGAGAAGGTTTTTTATTAGTTCAGTGCAGCTCTAGTTTTTAGGCAGGAGCTTAGGGGAACACAACATCATTTCCCACAAGCAGCAGGCATAAAAGATTTTCAGTGAGGAATGAACTTGAGCCTCAGAGGTCAGGTAACACCAAACTCAGGAGTTCACCTTGTCATTCAGATAAAAATTTCCTCAGACTTCAGGTTTGCATCCCATGGCTCCTGTCTTCTCCTGCATTTTAGAAGATCCTGTATGAATATTTATTACAAGTAGCTACACGATGATTTGAAAATTCAGCGAATATAATTCAGGCAGTTTGTAGGAACTCAAATACTGAAAGAAAACCACTTCTCTGATTGCTTCAGCCATCTCACACATCTTCTTAATGTGCAATATTGTGAGCATTTTTTTTTTTAAAGGCTCAGCTGTCAATATTGTATATACTTACACATAGTATATGAATAGGACAAGCTCCAACAAACCCGAACACTTATTTTGGAAATAAAGCCTAGTTAGTAGTATTTAGACTTAATGGTTACAGCGTCAAAATAAGCATGCTTTTCAAAGACACCTTGCCCCCTCCCACTGCTGCTCAAAAACACTAGAAGAGCTGTCTCAGGTATGGTATGTGGAGTACAGGTATTGACTCACCCATAATGCCATAACACTCACGTGGAAAGGATACTGCACGCTTATAAATAACTTAAAATGTAGAACTGTTTTCTGAGTCCCACCCAGTGCAAATCTAATGCACTTATCCCACCTGCAACCCTGGCCTTATTGCATGCTTCCCCGAAAAGTGAACAATCAAGGCATGTTGAGAGCAGACTGTGGCAGCTTCATATGAAGACTGTGCTGGGATACTGTTTGAATCTCAAAGTCACTTTGAAACAGCTGTGCCAGTGTCACTTGCTTGTTTTCAGTATTCCCCCAAAGGACCTGGGGTTTAGTGCTATGTGTCATATATTCACATATCTTCATCAAATAGAAAACTCATGAGTCTGCCATATGTCATGATAAATGCAAGGGTGTTTTTCTGAAATAAATAACATGCAACAGTTTGTTTGACTTCCGGGTCACTTGGGAGCAATGTTTTGTTCTTCTACATCTTGCAACAAAATCAGAGGCCCAAACAAAGGCCAGTTTGCAGGGGATCATATAGATTTGTTTTGCCTTTCAGCTCTAAAAGCCAGACAAAGCCTGTTTATCCAGACAGTAAGATGCAGCCCTTTGTGTCCCATAGATTTGGTCTGGATAATGCTTCATCATTTAATTAGTGTATCTCTCTGACAACTGATTCCTTCCAAATATCTTACATGAGAGGAAACAATACACTGGCAGCTGCTTATAAAAACATGGAACGAAAATGGTACATTTTTAGGACATATGATCTACCTCTGGGTGAAGGCAAAGGCACAACAGCCTGTTCTGTCCACTCAGGCATTACACAGCTTAAGTGACATGTCACAGCTGAAAATCCAGCTCGTGAGATGCCTCTGATTTTGCGGGGGGCATGCTGTAATGCCCAAAACATCACCCTCCTAACCAGAAATACTGCAGTACATATTTTAAAATATATATGCCATTGATGCTACTCTGTACTCAATAGATGGTAACAGCACAAAAAAGGGATACGATCAGTGGTAAAAGAAGCTGTTGTTGTAGACTTAAATTGCTCTCCCAAATTAAGGATGCAAAGTGCTGGGCGAAATTGGAATAATGCTTTCTATCCATTATGGCAAAGGATAGCTGTTCTCATGCCGATTGTACCTGCTGGTAAATCACTGTAATATGTATTCCAAATCCTAGTCGATTTCTCTGTGCAAGAGCTACTGTGTGATTCTATGAATGATGTCACAAACGCAGGCACGTTCTATTCATTACTTTAAAACTTTGTTTTGCAAAACATTACCAATTAGATCTTGTTACCAAATACAAAAAATGATTTCCCCAATTTTTAAAATTATTATTATTGCCTTTTTTCCCCCTTTAAAAAGGCTTACCATGAACCCCCTTTGATTTTCCTTAATGTATCCATAAAACCAGAGTCAGTGAAGCCCCTTATTACAGCTACAGAAGTAAAGTTCTCGCCCCTCTGTTCATAAACAGAATAGGGATATTCCCTGGTGCCAGTGCTTGATGCCAGTGATGGACTGTCTGAATATGAGTCACTGCAGCTTTGCCCTTGGCACTGCTTTCACAATTTCAGCATCTGTTTTACTGAGAATTAAATGCCAATAATAAGCAGATCAGTTCAAAGGACATTTTACTCATCTTATTCCAATAGTAGTTTTTAGTAAGTTTTTTTAATAAGTTTGCACACTGCTGATGAAATCTCAGGCCTGGAGGGAACCCATATGTAACTGAGGTCCTAAACACCTCTGGAGCAGGACAGATCAGATGGTAGCTGTGTTCCCATGATACTTAAACTGACCAAAAATGCTGAATCATAGGTTACATGACACTTCATGTATCATATAGAAGTATAAAGAAGGTAAATAATCTTTTAATGACCAGCTCAGCAGTGAGCATATGTAAGTTCTTCAAACAAAATCAATTAACTACTGCCAGTCTTCCTTGTTCCTTGATATAATATCTATTGAAAAACCAATAAATTCACTTATCTTTCAAGACATTAAAACACTTGAGTTATTAAATATGAATGACTAGGATCCAATATAATCTCCTTGTCTTACAGTCACATTGACTGACTTTATTATTTGGCACAGGAAACAACTTCACCTTAAAAGCATAGAGTGATAATGAGTGTCCTCGGCAGAAACAATTGTGAGATGGAGATACCTATTTATTACCAGTGACCATTCTCTGTGCTTTACCATAATTTATTTTCAGCAGACAAATATCTATAAAGTATTGGGAGTGACAATGTAAATGATATTATTCCTGGCAGACCATTTGGATGAAGGTTTGTGACAGGATTGCCCCCAAAAATAAATTGAAACCAGAGGTCGAACAGAAGTTCAAGCCACATATCAGCTAGAAAAGAACACTTATCTCCAATGAATATCATGCCCTGAGGTATATGATATATAATACAAAAACCTGTGGGAATTAAACTAATACAAAAGCCATTCCTCACACTTTAAAAAAGATACAGTCATCTACAGTCAGATTCTGTGTCATCTTCATCCTTGGCCTACAATTAGACAGAAAAGCACATAAAGTATAAGCTTTGTGTGGAGAAATATTCACAATATCTGGATGACACAGAACATGCAAACCTAAACTAAGAAGAGGACGTGGGCAAGAGAAGTGTTTAGTTTGTATAACATAAAGGATGTGACCCTAACCAAATGTATTTCTTTCACTTGAACACTTTAATATCTTCATGGAAATATTCAGCTGCTGACAGACAGTTTGCTGTGTGATAGTTCTTATTCACAACATACCAATCAGCTAAGTTTTCCTAAAGTCCTTTGAGGGCATCTGGTTACCTTCAACCCAAAAGGAACAAGTAGCATACCATTTATTAGGGTTCACCCCTGAATGAACAGTGACAATCCAGGAGATAATTTATAGGGACTTGCAAAGGAATAATGAAATGTCCTGTATGATACTCTGCTCTGTTCTGGTCATGCATAATGACTCTGTTTACTTCCACTCACCCTAAGACCACTCTTAAGCTGCTCTGCAAGGAATAGGCATGAGAGTCAGTGTGAATTTTATATAAGACAGACTTGTGGAAAATAAGAATCAGGCCCCTACTGTAAAATAGGCGTGCCCTCTCTTGGCAAGTCATTGTGGCAAGCCTAGTCATAATGCACTTGTAGCTAAATAAATAACAATGGCCTAAATATCCACTTTTGAGCTCCTGCTTTTTTTTCCCCCAAAAGAATTTTTTCACATAAGAGATTAGTTAGTCAATACAGCACACAAAGTCCTCACGATTTCCAGTTAGGCTTGGGATAATTATACCTTCTAAAATCCACAATCCACTAGTTAGCTGATAAATTAGTGTGCTTTTTACAAAGAAGTAATACTCATGTTACAGTTTGTAATGCAAACAAAAAAAAACCCATGAAAACTAACCCCAAGAAAAACAGAAATCACCAAAATAAAATGAGGACAAATCAGCCATGCAGTGAAACAAACAGAATTAACAAAGAACACTTTAAACCCTATCAGGTTTCACTTCAAATAAAGCAAACCCCATACTGCAGAAACAAAAAGGCCAGTATTTTACCCTTCTGTGTATGTACATCAACAGGGGTTATGAAAAAAATTAAGGACAGAATGTGATTGACTAGCAATTTTTAAAATTACTTTGTACTACCTTTTATACTTGATCAGTTAGTAGTCACACTGAGCTTGAAGCAAATATTCATGTGAGAAAGAATGACTTGCACAAGAAAGAACTGTAGAATCAATCACAATCAATTACATTCTAGTTGTATTCAAAGGGACAACATGGGATATAAAATACCAGTTGGAAAATCTGAGTGATATGTATTGATGATGTTACTGTAAAGTAATTAAAATATTCTTGTAGATGAAAGGTGATTAAGTCACTATCAGATATCTTTAGACTCTTTGTTACTCCTGGATATTCCACTTATTTCTTATTTCAATCACTCTTTATTTATAGTAAAACATCTTCACTAGAAACATTCCATATTTATTTAGGATTTAGCCCAAATGAGTTTCATCAGTATTAAAAAACTGAGAGAAAACAATCAGGCTTTTGGACCCAATAAACAAGAATGAAAGGAAGAGCTCATGCATTAACATTAAATGTATAGGTTCATTTGATTCACGGTCATTCCAAAGTAAGGCTCCTTTGATTCTGAGTGCACTGCACAGAACAATATCACTTAGACATAGTTAAAAAGGCATCAGCTCAGCTAGGTGCTCTCTCAATATGCCCATTCAACAAGATGCTGAGCCATAAACACACAATCCAGCTGCACGAAGTTCACATTTACCAAAGTCAATGCCCATTCTGGTATCCACTTTTATACTACTGACAGGCTGGTCAGAGCTACTGCTACACTAAGGAGGCTGTTACAGGTCCAGCAACTGCACATAAAAGAATAAATGATGGCTGATAGTAAAAGTAAAATAACTTCTTCTTTTAAAGACAGTTTTCACAAACTACTGGTTACACATGAAGTATAAATAAATGCCTGGTCTAAAAACTCAGATGCTACTCTGGAGAGAGAATACCAGACTCATGCAAAACTCTGTGGTTTGGGAACCAGGCTTTGGGACTTCTCCGGGATGTAGAATACGCAGGCTTTGGGACTTCTCCTGTCCTTCATAAATCCCAGCACTGCTTCTCATTCCATAGCACTGTACATGTCTGAAAAGGCTGGACTTCTAGACATCTTTATCTTAATCCTACTTTAAAAGCTTATGAATGAGAACACGGGAAAATGGAGGCAAATCCTGTTTTCCTCAGCTGAAACATCTACTGAATTCACAAAGATCGTTCCTGGGGTAAGGACTAAGCAAAAAATGCTGTGCCTCTAATACGGTAATTGGTGACTGAGGTGCACATCTGCATTTACTAAAATTAAAAAAAACTCAAATGGTAAAGTGTGCCTGCACTGTGCAACAGTACTTGACCTATAATATACCTTTTTTTTCTAGCTAAACAGAATTTCCTGCCACACATTCTTCTTGCTTTCTCCTATTTATTGTTACAGATCCTGTAAAATACCTGCTGCTCATTCACTGTCACCTTGTTCTGTTTCACCTTGCTGTAAGTGAAGTCAATGGCAAACCTTCACTGACCTCGAAAGGCGCAGGATTTGTCCTTAGATGCCTAATCCACAGCAGGACTCCCTCTTAATTCAGTAAGCTTTGGATCAGACCTAGAAGGGATCTTAGCAGAATCAAGAAGTGGCAATACACAGTCACATATCAAAACCACATCCTAGTGTTTATCTCACATTTCTAATCTTCGATGTGAAAGGGATTAAAAACCAAGCTGTTCCTGTCAACTGCTTGGATGCTACACAGGATCTGAATGACTGAACAAGGATTTGTAGGATAGCTATGCACATTCATATGGTTTCATTTCTTCAAAAGGGAGCTAATATTTGAATTCTAGGCTTATGGTAATACTTCCTCACTTGCTTCCCAACTGGCCACTGTCAAACTCCCACCATCCTTTCTTCTCCTACAGAGGAAAGAAGATGGTTGTGCCTCTTGTCTCAAGACAAACTAGCAACTTATGTGACCAAACACAAAACAAAAAATCTAAAAGAGGTATTATCTAAAAACTTCAGATAAAACCTTGCCACAGATCCTAATGCAGTCTGTTTCAAAGTACATCCAACTGATTCCACCATGTCTTGTTTTATGCTACCCAAGTTCAAATGTGTTTTGATGGTTTTTGCTCTCCTTTATGCCATTCAGCCAAGTTTCCACAGCTGTCTGAGTTGCCACGGGCTTATCTGACTGGAATTTTGGCTTATATATATATTTACGGACTGAAGGTGATGAGAAAGAGGAACTGAGTGGTTGTATTATGGTGACTTCTAACTACCAGAACCACAGACACCACATCAAATGGCATTAACCTAGACAAAAGGCAGTTGAAATAATGAAAACTATTACAACATGTATACAAGTACGATGTGAAACTCCCTGTAGCAAGAAAGAATGGATCTATAACATTGAATCAAATCAGGGGATGAGGGGAAAAGGAAACAAAAAGGTAAAAAATAATTATTTGGACATCTTGGGAAATAAAAGAAGCAACCACTTTCATCTGCAAAACCTGGGGAGAAATCTGCTCGGAGTGGCCAAAGGGGTATTTTCTTAAAAGCTCAGAGTCAGGCTAACTCCTTTTAAGTAAATTCATGACGCAGCACTGTTAAGTCATAAGAACAGTTTGGTGAATGGCAAGCACTCATACAAGTCTAACCATCCCATATTTCTGCATTTATTCAACATACAAATGAATGAAAGCAAGTCACAGGCAAAGAATCTAAATATCAGTATATTACTTTTGTTTTATTCATCTGCTTCCTCTTACTGTGTTGACTCCTACCTAGTCTTAGGAAAACACTAATTAAGCATATGTCTCAAGCCCTAGAGGCAACTGCCTTCATTTCTGTATCTATATATATATGAGAAAATGTTTCACAAACATCCAACAGATTTGCCTGCTGGATGTCTCTGAGGCAGTGTCCACGCCCAGGTGATCTCCCAGGTCACGTGCAGTGTGTTTCAGCTGTGTGGCTCAGACAGGAGATCCTCCTGCCTGTATCCAGGAGGAGAGGTCTGTTACGGAACACATTGGTGATGTTTCAAGGCGTGCAGGACAGAGAAGCTGGTCCCTGAGTCCTGCGGGCAGTGCAGCAGCTGTGTCACAGAAGTGCTGGCGAGGGCTGATGGACGTTAGCTTGCACTAGGGGATCACGGTGTGTAACACGGCCTCCCTGAACCCTTTTTGGCAAAACTTAAGACCATCTGCTTTCCCTCTGCTCTTTCTCCTGGAGAGGAACATATGGCCCAGAATACGTATCTTGGAAGCAGAAAATGTATTCATGTAGTTTTCCAAAATATTCTGAATACTTTAATTTTTCTCCTATAAGCTTTTATTCCAGTTAGAAACCTTAAATTCTGGCACCATTTTTTTTTTTTTAAGTAACTTCCTTGCTTAAAAGTTTAGGTAGCTCACAATGAAAAATTAAAATTTAAAAAAATTGTGTATTGTGCCTCAATAGTAAGAATTGCTATTACAAGAAAAATCTTTACTAGAATTCTCATTTTTTGTCCATTGCACCATCATATCTTAATACTTACCTTCATCCAAGAGCATTGCATCCAATAACAAACAGCAACAGAAGAAAATAAAGCCACCGTTAAGCCTAATATGAACAGCTAAACATTGAACATTTTTGGTTTGAGTCATTCAAACTGGAGACGAGCTTCCAAAATTTACCTCACATTACGTAGTGCCTCACACCACAAACAGAACAACTAAGTTCCTCAAGATGCAAGAAAATCTTTATTTTAAATAGCAGTACCAACATCTGTGTGTGCAGTCCCACTTCCACAAGGCTAAACTTTTCCATTGTATCAGTGAGACTTCAGCCAACTTGCTTGTTTGAACACATCAGAACTGGAACCAGGATTCATCTGAATTTGTTCTCACTTCTGACTGAATGTATATAAACTTTACACTTAGATATTTTTGTGTGTGTATAAATGAATAGAATATATACTTATTTATACACATGCACCTGTAGACACATAAATATACATACATATAAATATATACGTGTATATATGTGCATTAATATTTAGTATTTTTATACAAAACACTCTAGTTCTTGATTGCAAAAATGTAGCATAAGAGAAAACATGCCATAATAAAACCATGCCAGACCAGCTGACTCTTTGATAGCCTATCCAGCACAATCTACCAAACCCTGACACACCACCTATGCAGTGCCTGTAACAGGACAAGCAATACTGAAATAGGTGTTTCTCATAACCAGATGCTTTCTAACACAAGTAGATAATGTACTCTAGCTGTATTTTCATTGAAGTGTTAAATATAGAGTCCATTAAGAATCAAACATGTTTCTGATTACATACAGCAAAAGCAAAGTTCAGTAATTGCCTAAAAACAACTGAACTCAACAGGGTTCCTTCTGCTGATTTCAGTGGGGTTTAGGACAGATTTGGGTGTTTTCACTTAATGATATGTAGATTTTTAGATTCTTCTTTTCTCTAAATATTTTAGTGGAAGTTGTTGATTCCTGCAAGTCAGATGCATGGGTCATGAAACCATTTTCTACTGTCTTTGTATTAAGCCTATTGTTTATCCTACCTTTGCTGCAACGGATGAGTTGGGTTTCTCCAGCAAGTCCCAAAGCTTCTTCCTTTTCTCTGGGCAGCAGGTATTATCAAACTCTTCCCCTTCTCTCTCTCGCAATGTCTCTGCCTCTCTCCTCAGTTCCTCATTCATTTGCTCTTTCTTTTGATGGTATCTTGCCTGGCAACAAGATTCTAAATATATTTCATCAATCCCCCAGTAATCAAGCTCCTGGCCAAAAGAGAGAGCACACATTTCTTCCATCATATGCAGTTTCCCTGTCCTGTAGAAATTCAAAATGGAAGTGAAAGCCCCTGGGTGACGATCAAAAAAATACTCATTTTCATTTAGATTATAGTCATCACATACTTCTAGCAGAGATTCATGGGTATTGCAGTCTCTCAGCTTTCCTAATCGTGTCCTTGGAAGTCTGTCCAAAGTCCTCCACAGCACTTCATGGTTGAGTCCACCAACATTTATTTTAACTCTCCGCGAGCAGGCTTTGCTCCTAATGATCTCCACTGGTTCTGGAGGGAGAGAAAGGGTGGACCTTGAAGACTTTTTGGTGATCCCTGTTGGAGCCTTCTCAGCCATTCTGAAAAAGATGAAGTTCTAACACCAGAGTCTGCAGGAAAATGAGCTTGGAGACTACAAATATTTGGGCAGAGTCCTCTTCAGACAGACAGCTCCATTCCTGAAGCTAAAAAAGACAAAAAAATTAGAATATTGCCATGTACAGTGCATCCCCCAATCTCTCTCTCTCTCTTTCCATACTTTCATATGCAGATGAAAATTTGATGATTGCAATTTGCCCTCCTTATAGTGATACTCTTTGTGGTAATATCCAGAACCACTGGAACAACTGGAATAGCTAAGAACACTATGTTTAAGCAAAGGAAAAACTCACTGGAATTTCTGTATTTGTGAAAGTCAACTGTGACAATTTGTACAATGGACTTGGATTTTATCTTTTTTTTTTTTAAGAATCAGTTCCTGATGCAGCAGTGTTAGCTTAATCTGATTACTTACCATTTAATGTGTGAGGTGTGCAAATGCAAAGATTGTAGGGATATCTATAAGTAAAGTCAGAGGTGAGTCTCCCTTTTATTGAAAAATTCAAATTTGGGAGATACTGAAACTGAGTAAAACAATCGCAGCATATGAAAATCTCCAAACCAAACTGCTTCCCTCCTTGTCCCAACTCAAATCTTATTTTGCTGTATTATTTCATGGATAAATGTTATTCAACAAACAATTCATCTGCCGTTCTGAGAAGTCATATTTTTTTAGCACTAGATAGCATTTATTTTTTTACAAATGGGGTCAAAAGAATCCTAACTCTTTTGTGGCCAACTGACCAGTATTACACATTCTATAGGCAAGGGCTGCGCATACTGTTCTCTGGATCCTCTGAAAGGCTCTTCTCTGCCCCACTGTTCACCTATTAAATTGCTGCAGACATGACTGCAAGACAGCAATCAACAACCTCAGTTTCAATAATCTGCAAGTGCATCCTCACTCACTGTGCCTAGTGATTCAGTGAACTCTGAAGTGCAGCTGTTTGTCACCAAATTTGGAATACCAGTATCAATCAGGAAGGAAATCCACCCACCAGCTCTACTGCTGTCAACTGTCAGAAACAATTCTTAAATATTAACCTAGCAATAGTATCATGGCCCAAAGAATGCTTAGACAAGGCTTCTGGTCCAAACTTGGAAAGTCCTCCTTAGTAATTTCCCAGAGTTGACATCTCCTCCTGTTCTCTGCAAATGAACAATTCAACAGTGTGGGGTTTTTTTGTTGGCTTGGTTTGTTTTGCTTGAAGTGAATTAAGTCCAGCATATAAAAGAATTTGATGTGTACAAGAATTTGATCCTCTTTGCAGAGTAAGTATGAAAGTTATGCTGGGAGGAATTGTTACCTATAAATACATCAGGAGTAAACACCTGGGAAGGGTTTGAACTATTTGTACCAAAGCAGCAGTTGGCACAAGAACAAATGGGTACACACTCATCATGAGAAAAGGCAGAAATCTGAAAGAGAATTAGAAGGTCACATAGACCAGGTCCTCAGCAGAGCAGTGAGGATCTAGAATAATCCTTTACTAGAAGCATCAAGAAAAAAAAAGACTTATTCCAGTCTGTCATCTGACATGCCCATGACAGTATTGACTATGTTGCTGTTATAAAATCAAAATTGCTAAACTTCATCATATCTAAACTTTAAAAGTTTCTCCGCCAACAGATAAAACAAGACTCAGACAATTACAATTCAGGTATAACAGACTATCATGTCCAAAGACATCAGAAAAGAGGAAAATTACTTATAAGAGTAAGATTTACATCTAAAGATATTTGTTTGTTTGTTTGTTGTTTTTTATTTTGTTTTTGGTTTGTGCATAAATGGTGGCAACAGCCTGGAGCACTACCATTTTAGTTACCAATTCCACTGTCAAGCTGAACCTACATCAAAACCACAAGGGCCAAAATATTGTGCATCTTCCCATCCTGCCTCCAGCACCGCATTGTGAAGATTCCTCTTTATCTCCCGAAGCACTTCTGTGCCTAATTACATAAGTGTTTAAGCCTGTAACTTTTACCTTCATTCACAAAAAAGATAATCTGATAACTTCACATGCAAAGATAAACGTCCTATCAAAATCAAAGCCCTGCCATCAGCAGGTTTATGTAATAGAAATCCCTTTCTTTTGTGTTTTTCTTCTTTTCTCTTGACTTTAGGCTGATTTTTTTCTCTGGTTTTACCCTCCTCCTCATTGCCTTATTTGAAGGGGGATGATGGTGAGACTTCTGAGAAGCTGGGGACTCTAGTCTTTGCAAGATCTCCCTACTTAAGCATCTCCTAGTGATCTGTGATGCATTTTCAGTCTTCTGACATGCAGACAATTACACAAAGAGTAAACAGTTATCAGAGGATACTTCTCTACAGAGGAAATATTTGCAAACTTTATTTAAAAAAAAACTTTTAGACTTTAATGAGCAAGTATGTTTCTCCTTTAAAGGTCGTCTTACATAAGAAAACACAAGAATTTAAGAAATTCATAAAGAGGTTCTGTCATCCTTCATTAAATCAGTCAAGTCTTCAGGCATTTTCTAGAGAGTTTCACTAGTTTATTCACTATTGTATCTCAGAGACTTTTCTTTTTTTGAAATGAAAATATATACCCTAATATTAGCAATATTATAATAATAGAAATTTAGCAGCTCATCTGATTAATCTTAAATTAACCATATCCTTGTTTATTTTTTGGATTGCAGAAACTAAAAATACATGAGACTACTCATTGTTTTAGCTTTTCTGCAGCGTAGTTACCACACATATTTGTTAAACAATGCAAAAATTCTAGTGTCACCGCGACTGTTGTAAAGCTGATAAAACATTTTCTGATTTGTCAGTATATAATTATTGGTTGCATCTTCCTACTTGACGAAATGTGGCTTTTCTAAAAAGCTTTAAAAACCCTGGTGGCCACACTGAAGTCAGCAGTGAAACACTATTAATTAGTGTTGAGAACATGCTATGTATGTATGTTTGTATGTACCGAGGGATGAACCACCATTCACAACATGCAGCACTCTGAAAAGATCAAATAAAAAGCATTTTCCCAAAGGAAGAATCTTAAACCATGAGGGTGATTTTTGCCTTTTTTTACAGGGTTCTTCTCATTGAAATATACAAAAGAAGGAGAATGTATAACTTAAAAAGAAATAAATGAGTTCTTTTAGTTTGCTTCCCAAGTGCTTGTCTTCCCACCTTCCTTTGTTCTTCATTGCCTTCTTTTGTTCTTCATTGCCTTCTTTTGTTCTCTGATGATAATTTTTAAAAAATTTCTTCCTGTGCATGTTTTCCCCAAACCTTGGCTAAAAAGCCTGGTTTTAACTGTGCCTTTAACAAAAACATAATCAATAGCCTTAGCTTTCAGAATCATAGAGCCTCTTTACCATCTTCATAGTTCTCCTTTGGACACTCTCCAATAGCTTCCTGTTATTATATTGTGGTGCCCAAAACTGCCCCCAGCACTCGAGGTGAGGCCACCCCAGTGCAGAGCAGAGAGGGACAATCCCCTCCCTTGCCCGGCTGGTGATGCTGTGCCTGATGCACCCCAGGACACGCTTGGCCCTCCTGGCTGCCAGAGCACTGCTGACTGATACTCAATTTGCCAACAACCAGGACCCCCAGGTTGCTTTTTGTGGCACTGACTTCCAGCACTTCAACCCCAGTCTGCACATCCATCCAGGGTTGTGCCATTCCAGACGGGGAATCTGGGCACTGGTCCTTGTTCCACTTCATGTGATTGGTGATCTCACAGGATCCTTCTGGACAAATTGCCCAGCCCTCTGATTTGTCAAGGTCTCCCTGCATGGCCTCCCTGCCTTCAAGGGAGACAACAGCTCCTCCCAGTTTCGTATCACCTGCCAACTTGCTGAGTATCCCTTCCAGTCCTGCACCCAATTCATTTATGAAGATGTTGAAGAGGACTGGGCCAAGGACGGGGACTTGCAGAACCCCACTAGTGACAGGTCACCAGTCTGATGTCACCCCATTCACTGTAACTCTTTGTGCCTGACCCATGAGCCAGCTGCTCATTCATCCTTTGATGTATTTATCCAGCTGTGGGCTGGACATTTTGTCCAGAAGGATCCTGTGAGAGAGGGTACCAAAAGCCTTACTGTAATCCAAAAAGGTTACATGCACTGGCTTCCCCTGATCAACCAGGTTGGTTACCTTGTCACAAAAGGAAATTGTTGTTATGTTACTATATAACATTTTTAACTGGAAAATCCACATTATCAATTTAATACAAAATCACCAGATCTTTCATTATAATAAAATGATACAAGTGAGGTTACCTTTACAATTCATTAAGTTACCTTTCTGGATTTTAGCTACTGCAACTAAGGCAGAAGATTTTTTTTTCCCGAGAAGGCTTAAAATACTTTTCAGCTTAGCTTATCCCTTAACCTCTGGACTGTGTGCAACTCCACCATGCACCTTGTCCACCATGGGCTAGTGAGAAATGTAACCCCTTGGGAGGTAGGCAAAGCCAGCCTGGTGCCCTCCAGCACTCTTAGCAATTGGTAGAGAAAAACACAAATTCTACCCCCATATATAAGAGCAAATCTACGTAAACCCTCTATTCTTCCTTTGCAATAATAAAAATTACTTTGTAGCAAAATACCTGTAATATTACATAAAACTCTTCAAATCAAAGCCAATTCTTTGCATTAAATAAAAGTGGAAACTTCAAAGACTACTACTCAAAAAGCAAGGGAAGGCCAAAAGGAAGGTTAAGTGCCCTCCCCCGCACCACAGACATGTAGCTTTTAATGGTGTGATTCCCCCATCAATCCTTTCTTCTTTACATGAACGGGTAATTATTTACCATTTCTTTTCATCTTTCTCATGAAGTATTTGGCCTCTGATGGTATTCAGCATTTCCTGCTGCAAGGCCTACGTTACACACAAAGTGCTGAATTTCCCTCAGGGAGCTCTCCCTATCTTACCCAAGTGCTTCCAGGGTATCCCCTTCAGTAGGAGGCCATTATTACCACCGCTTTATAATGGAGAAATGAAGGTCATAGATGCCTGAGGTATCCAACAATTTTGGCTGCTCAGATTGAGATAGCCACTTTTTACAGAGTCCTTAGCATTTTCAGCACTTTTGGTGGGCATGCCTACGTGAGCAGATTAAACCCTCAGGATGAGGAACCCTCAGTCGTCTGTGCTGTCACGTTGCTGGAGCATCGCCTGCCACGGCACAGTTAGGACTCTCCCAAGTCATCTGCAAGGATGGCTGGAGAGTCCACATGCTTCAAGGTCTGCTCCTAGTAAGTGGTTTGTTTGCAGCCATCTGCTTTGGAGTCCAGGAGAGTGTAACTGCACACAGGGAGGTCACTGTGCCAGCTGGCCTGAGCAACGCCAGCCTCTTCCATGCGCAAGACCTCTCTTTCAAAAGGATTCACATCCAAGCCACTCTTGCATGCCTTAGTCATAAACATCTCTCCCAATCTTTGCCATACAAATTTCACCAAAGAAGATGAAGAAGTTACAGTATAAAAGCACACTTCACTGTTGGGGAACGTCCTACATTTAAAGCAATGAGGAAAAAAGTATGTGGTACCTAAGAAGAGGCTGTATCATAAGGACCCCCGGAAAAGGGGACAATTTTGCTTTATTCTGACTTTTAATAGACAAGCTTTTACTGTTTTTGTCAGAAGATGTCTGTTTGTCAAAATTCATCGTTTCCAAGAAAAAATTGTATTAATTTATTTCCTTGCTTTGAAAATAAATGGAGGAGTTTTTCACAATTTGCTGAAAGTGTCGTGAACATTTTTAAACAAAGCCTGGTTCTAAATGCACTGACGTTTAATCACTTTTTAAAAACTTCAAGAAAGCTCTGGATTACAAAAGGAGAGATTGTGAAATTATTAAACATTAAACAGGTTATTAAATGATCCCATTCAAAGTATTTTTTTAGGTCTGGAGAATCTGAGATCAATATGCTGGTTTTCTTCACATGCAAAAATGCTCACTGAAATCAAGAAAAATCTGGGGAGACACTTGTTGCACCTGCTAGTTTGGCTGTTAAAACTGTCTTACCAGAACTTCAGGCTGTATATAATGCAGATATGTAACACTTTCTGGAAAAACTAGCTTTAGGTTTTGTAAGTGTAATGTCAGGGGAAATTCAGAGCAAACATTAGGAAAAGATTCTTCACCCAGAGGATGGTTGGGCACTAGAACAGACTCCTCAGGAAAGTCATCATGACACCAAGCCTTTCAGAGGTCAAGGAGCGTCTGATCAATGTTTTTAGCCATATGGTTTAGGTTTTAGTTTTAGGTAGCCCTGTGAGGAGCACAGAGCTGAATTTGAAGATCCTTATTGCCCCTTCTATCTGGAGAACTGGAGATACTCTGTGATTTTGAAGAGCCCTAGAAAGCCAGTGCCCACCTCAGCATCTGACTCCTAGAGCCTACAACCTGGGATCCAGCAAGTTAGCCAAGAAAAGATGAAGCAACTTAGTTGTGACAAACCAATACATTTTTACTCAGCAAGCACATTTTTGCCAAGTTATTTGATTGTATGATTCTTTTCTTTCAGCGTCTGCTTTGCTGTAATCTCTCTGCTGCCACATCTTAGCTCTCAAATATCTGCTCTCTGTTTCAAAATATGAAGACCTGCAGTTTCTTAATGATGTGCTGCAGGATCTTTTACTAGAAGTTTCCCTTAATTTCAGTTTTTAAAAAGATGGCTGAGGTGATAGCTAAAACTCTGCATAAAAGCATCCCACTCAAATGAGTTGTTCGTTATTTCCATTTCCCACCTTTACAGAAGTCACATCTCATATAGTTAAGGATTGGCAAGCTGAATGCAGGAAGTGTCAGGAAACATGTCAAAGTATTCCTCAGCATCCTTTGTATGTCTCAGATTCATATCTATATGCAGGAACACATGCATGCATGCACAGGAGAGAAGCAGCTAAGCTTTGATTATCCAAACTACTGGTGCCAGCTCTTGGCTTGAGTCCTCAGAGACTTCAGTGGGTGAAACCACTTCAAGCAATGTTGTCTGAGGGGGCAAAGATGGAGCCTTAGCCTGTCTCCCCTGTGGCACAGCTTCTCTGTGAGCAATGTCTGGCTCTTGCCAGACTACAGCCATGGTCAGAGCCACTACTGGAGAGCTGAGTCTTTCCATGAACTAATACCAAATCCCACCTGTTGCCCTGAGAGTTCTGCTAACAGCTATGGATGGGTTGCTCTATGAAAAGTAAGATCTTGCAAATCTTTGAGAGCAAATCCTGCAAAATCAGCACTTGGGGCTATGGCTAACTGGTCTGAAATGATGATTATTTCTACTTCATAACATATTTTCTCACAGATTATTTATTTCTGGTATGTGAAAATTTAAACTTCAGCTACACAAAGTCTTGGAGATCTGCAGGAGACACTCAAAAAAGATGAGGCCTTTTATAGACAAACTTTTCGGATCAACTAAATCAGTCTGTCTGCTAACTCGCTGTTCTCACCATCTTGAGCACAGAAGTGTCTTTTAGATGGATGAACTGAACTTCACTAAGGAGCAGCAGACTCTGAGACTCTATATATTCCCCAAGAGCCTTGGATAAGAAAACCCAGACAGAAATAGGTAAGGTGACAGAAGACAGAAAAAGAGGGAAAGTATAACTGATAAAATGTTTTTGAAGTCTTGCAGTCACACAAGCTTGGCAGTTTCAGCTTATCTGAGTTTTCTAACTACCCCAATAGCACTTGTAATCACTTACTGAAGCTCCTACGCAAGGTAAAGCCATGTGGGTGGGCTCTAGACACACTACAGGTGACGCAGACTGCTTTACAAAAAGCGAACACTCTTGAGACCATTCAGAGTAATTTTACCTCAAGACTCACGGAATTTAGGACTCAAGTGGTCTTTTTGAGTAGTACCTCTTCACAAGTCTGGATCTGAGCACTGGGATTGTAGCACCCCCTCAGCCTGCACTGAGGTCTCAAGAGAGCACTGCACACAGCTTTGTAGCCCATCCAGTGCTGAATCAAGATCCTCACCAAACTTTACTCCAGCTCTGCTGTTGGTCCTTGTGACAAGTGTGGCTATATGACCCTTAAAAAAAATCCTGATGTATTCCTGCTCGGTTTACAAAAACCTTTCCATTTCCATTGCAGGTTGAAACATCTCTTGTTTAGGATGTAATCGTTGGTCATGTCTGCAGTTTACTATTCATGTTTACAATTGGTTGCTAAGGGCTGTTAGTGCTTTGCCAAAGATACTGTCTTCACTGCTTATTTAGCCTCCCCTGGAAACTTCTGAGGAGATGAGCTGTCATAGAGAAGTACAAGGCTGAATAGCAGATATTTTTCTTTAATGTCAAACAACGAGATATTGCAGAAATATGATTATGCAAAGTCCTCATGTCAGGTCTAAATCAGACTACATATTTATGTCCCAACCAGCACTCTGGATACACAAGTTTGATTGGTGCTTCCATACATTCTTTGAGAGTCTACAGATGTTACATATACATATACTAATAACAGTAAATACATTATTATTAATTAATTAGAGCTTTGAATTGTAATTTATTTGTCCACTACTTGATTGTATCTTCTAATTGCATTGCAGTGCATTAAGATGATGGAGGGGATTGTCAACACATCATTTGTTCTTCGAGAAGGCACTAATGTAACCAGTTGTCCCAAAGCAATTAGTTTTAGGGTTATTCTAAATATGTTAGCTTCTCTAACCCTTCAATATTCCACTGCTGCCTACCAATAAGAGTGCTGCCAAGTAGCTGAAAGCAGTGAAGAACTTCACAGATGTCTTTTTGTTCTCCTGAAGAAAAGCCTGCACAGTGTAGTACTGAGTGATGATTCTAGGTTTCTAGGCAGGGAAACATTACTCAACATATAATATTATCCTATATACATAGAGAATGATGTCTGAAGCAATGAGGCACATCTTACAAAAGAGTCAGATTTTATCCCTCTTTGAAAGAAACTGCACCCAAAATTCTGGATGTTGCATTTTGGCCAGAATCCTGGTATAATATTGAGCTTTCTAATAAAGAAAAACATGCAATGCCACCGTCCCAAACTGTAGAGTACAATTAAGGAAAGCAATTAAGGAAAGTTGTATTCTTAAGTGACCTCTTTTGAAATTGAAACACTTCTGTTCAATTGCTGCTCCTGTCAAAAATTTCATTTCAACCATTTCTAATTGGACTGTTCCCTAATTCAACCAAGGTAAATGGTAGGCCTAGACCTACCTAGACAACAGATAGGAAGAGATGTGGCCAAAGAATACACTTTGAAAGGGGCAGATTTACTCAAGAGATGTTTGTCTCAATCCATTAGGAGCCTAGCTCAGATTCCTATTGCTGGTGTTTACAGAAGCCCTGAAAGCAGAACGAAGGAACTTGATTTTCAGGTGATTCAGTTTTTGACAAGTGCCTTTGTACATAGCTGGAAATGTCCCTGAGGTCACAGCATCAGCAAGTCTTTACAAAAAGCTTTTATCATTAAAAATTAAGACAAATTTCTGTCTAATCTTGATTGTGAAGAATCCAACCCTTCAATATTTTGATGTCTTCAACTACAGAATGCCTTAGATAAACATCCCAAACTACTACTACAAACTGCTGTGCAGGGCCTAGGACAACCCAACATCTTATTTTGCCTATCTGAGAAAAGCAGTCACCCAGTAAACAGAAAACTTTTGCTTCCTGACCTTATCTAAGACCTTATCTGTTTTGGTTCCACATACTGCACAAGACACGGTTGGTCTGGGGGTCAGTAAGGGAAAGCTGTTCTTAGGAACTCCAGTTTAGCACTGTAGAGAAGAAGCTACGCTGACTTTTAGTCCTACCTGATACCAGGAGTATTGATATTTTATGACCCTCAAATTGACCTGACAATAGAAAAAAGTGAGGACTCACTATCATGCACAACCCTATGCTGCTGTTACTATAATTCTGAAATCAAGATAGGCTAAAAGGAACACTTTTATAAAAATGCCACTATAAATTAATTTATTTACTTCTATCAAGCCAAAATGTATTTTTAAAAGCCACAGCATCCTCTTAAAAAATGTGCTTCATCAGAGCCATTAGTTCAGGGTTTCTAATATTAAACACACAAGTCCCAAGTTCAAAGAAGGGTGTGGGAACCTCTAAGGCAGGATCAACACGATACTTCACAGTCAGGAAGAAGATGCTCTTAACTCCCATCCAGGCCCAATGCGTAAGCAGGATCAAAAGGGACACAACCCACCCACACGATATTCTAAGCCTGGAAACCTCCTCTTACAGGAGGTACATAAAATAATCCTCCAAAAGAACTGAACAAGGTCTACTCTTTTCAAATACCCCTTGAGGTGGTGGCCTTGGTTCCACTTTGATGTCATTGCTTGGTCATTAAACATTCACTGAAGGACCATGTTCATCCCTGGTGATTCAAACCTGTGGTTTATATCTTCCAGGCTCCTGCTGCTATCAGTAATCCCCAGGATGGCTGCAGCGATGGAGACCATGTCCATTCCTACTGAGCAGGAATGAGGCAGCCTGTGCTTGAAAGACAACAGA